>JASAMX010013091.1:0-14317 GCA_030248175.1 Microlaimidae sp. YZB2_3
ACTATGCTATTGTTAATATATATTATTTTCTTTTTTTTAATAAACAAAACAGCGCTTGCGTTCTATGAACTCAGATAAAAATTAAATTGAAAAATATAATATTTAACTATAAATTACAAAAATTATTACGTGTTTATTCTTTTAACTTGTTTTGTCGCCATAACAATAAATTTAACACGCCAAAAATAAAAAAACCGCGATGAAAATTGCAACGAGAAATGGAAAGCCGCGATAATTTTTTTACGCACCTCTGCACTGCTAAAGTGGATAAATTATTTAAATCAAAACAACAAAAAAGTTTTATACAAAACTTATATTGCTTATATTAATTTTCCTATTTTCGCGTAGTATACTTTAGTTCCAAAAAAGTTAACTTTTGTCCCTTCTCAGGTAGTTAAAATGCGACCAAAGAAAATCCTAAGAGCCCTTATTTCCTTTTTTATATTAACTTTACACCGTCACTTGTTATTTGTAACCTCCGCTGAAAACAGCAAATTTTACTTCTATCTAAATACATATGAATTTAACAAAACACAAAAATCAGTCATATATTTTTTCGATACTAAAAACAAAAACAAATTTGAGAAACTTACTCACCTTACGATAATTATCTTCATTTAATTATCTTTATTCTTTTTATTTTTTAAATTTTTTTTGCACTACCTGTTATTTTGCGTGTGTGTGTTTAAAGTGATTTAAGTTAATCGTATTTTGGTGTATATCTATTTGTTATAATAAATTTCTCACGTCACCAGTCGCTTTACTGCTACAGAAGCTGCCACGCAATTCGTCATCAAGGCCGGAACTCACAAAGCGGGGTATACAGGGTGTATACACGGTGTATGTGTATCTGGTGTATACACCGTGTAAACTACGGTATATTTGGGGGTTAGCACGGTGTTAGTTAATCCGGAAAAGTTAACACCGTGCTAGCCCCCAAACATACCGTAGTTTACACGGTGTATACACCGGATACACCATGGTGAATACCCCGCTTTGTGAATTCCGGCCCAAACGCTTTTTGCGGTATAACTAAAGCAGAAACGTTTTATTTTATATACAATTGCGCAAGTCAAATTTAAAGCGTTTGTTTAACTAAAAATGTTAATGCTATTATATTTTTTATTTTCTTAATTACAAATTTGAGAACAAATCACATTCCTTAAGCCCAAACGAAAATTGAGCTAAATCTTTGGCAAGATATTTTTTATTTAATGGTGCCATGTAAAAAAAAATGCAAAGTTTACTTCTTGGAAAACGAAAAGCTATTTTTTCCGTCCAAACATACCGGAGCTAGAGTATTTTTCCGCACACCACGACCACGCTGACCCTGGCACAAACACGTAATATTCTTGAAATCAAAAACTTATTTTTTTAGATTTTGCTTTTTAATGATTTTTTTTCAAAAGTATAAGATCTTGTGTTTTTAAATTCATAAACAATCATTGTTATTCCTAAATTCTTTACCTGGGTCTATTTGGACTGAATATTCGCTTGTTAGTTATTTCAGTAAAAAACCTTGGACTCGGTTTACTTCTTAAAACCGATTAATTATTTTTATGTCTCTCAGAAATCACCCAACATGCATTTTAAAACAAAAAAACAGGATGAACTCTTGTTTTTAACATAAAAAAGTTTTTACATAAAATTTGTTAAAAAAATTAATTAAAAATTTCCAAAAATTGACAGTTTTAAATGGTTTCTGGTCCCGTCAAATGGAACTGGTTAAGAATTTTATGCATACTCATATGAACAATAATATTTAAACTAACAATTTTAGTCTTTTTCTTAAAACTAATTTTTTTAATTATAATTTTTGGCCCTAGTACCAAAACACCTAATGTTGCAAGAACCGATACAATTTTTTGGAAAATAATATTTTGCATGTCACAATTACAATATATTTGATGTATTAATTAATATAGAAAACATCAAATATGCGCTTTCCAACTTTTCTCCAGAATAATAGAACTGCGGTTTTTAATTGCAGAAACGTCAAAAACACAAAAACAACCATTTTTGACCTAAAATCATTAAATTTGTGCACATCGCATTTGAATATAAATAAAACAAAATCGTACTTACAGTTTGATCTCAATGTGATTTAATTCACAGGTGTTGCTTTTGTGTATTTTGTAATTCAACTTGGTTGCAACTTGCAATTGGAAATAATATGTTACATTTGCTTTTGACTTATCTTACCAGTAAATAAAATCTTGAAACTTGAATTGAATAGTGTGCAAATGCAAATGGACCTACCTAGCATAACAAAATTTTGGGTCCGCGGTCCCGCCGCGAAATCAGAATTCGTTATAAAATAAGTGATTTTACCCAATTTTCTGAGAAAACAAAGAGTTAACAACATAATTAAAACAATTTCAGGTATTTTGGTTGACTGTTTTCACGATTTAAAGGCAATTTTTTGCGTAACTTAGATTTGTCATATGTAAATTTTTTGTGTTACTTAGAAAAAGAAGTCATTTTCAATTTAATACAAAAAAGCCGCTAAAATTTTTCAAATATATGTTTTCTTATTTGTAGTATTTACAGTTTTAAATATATTACAAATAAAAGCATTTAAATTGAGCAGAACTCTGTATCGTGGTGGGACCGCCGACCCAATTTTTGTTATGCTAGGTAGGTCCATATTCCGATTTTCTGTGTTGCGCATGTGTAAAAATCAAAATCCACATGAAATCATTTTCAAAGGAAATCTTTTTTTATAAAAAGATATATATCTCGTTCTTTGTTCGTCCAGTCAAACAATTTCTACTTTGCCTATACTAATCTCTTAATTCAAAATAATCTCTTAATCCACAAAATTAATAACTTAAGTCACAATTCCAGATTTTTCCACCGAGTATAAATACCAGCTTCTTTCAGACTCCGGCATTGTGTTTCATTTGTAGTTTTGACTTCGGTTGATTTTTATTGAGTTTAATGTGTTGTTTTATATTGGAAAAAATCAAGCTGTCTTCATGTTCAACTTTTTTTTTTCTACAAAAAAAACAAACTTCGTTCCAGGTATTGGCTGTTGACAACGATTCATTCAAAGTTCATTCGGTCCTCCGGTCGGTTTGGCCAGTGATATGCCAATAAATCTAACCATATCACAGTCAATCTGGCTACGGGACGGTGAAACACTACAGTTCCAATTTATCGCGACGATTGTTAACTTTATTGACCCAACTGGGTTTGTTTTCCAGTCATAAATCTAATAATAATATGACTAGAAACACACTCAGCTCGGTTGATACGATGTTTTCTTCAGATATTGTTTGATCAATTAACCTTAAATCTGCTGCAATATGACCGAATTCCACTTGTCATTGACTTTATATGGTGAGTGGTGCGGGTCTGATCTTGTGACAAAATTGTGCAATTGAATACTTTGGCACTGATTAGGCCTGCACTGTTGACCGTTTGAATAACCTATTGGATATTCACTATTGGTTACACTACACTTCATGGGAATTGGATGAAACGCTTTCTATAGAACCTTCAGTCCCTGGGAAATTTTATGTGGCGCGGAGTTTAAACGTATCACTATAATTTCCTGGCCATTGTTGGTTTTCTAATTTTAACAGAAATACAATAAATGGGTGGACTGAGGACAAAGAAAAAAAGAAAATACAGATCCACGGTTCGATTGGACGTTTTAAATACTCAGTTAGATTTCGCAACAATAGCAAGAATGCGTGAAATATTAATAAAAATGAGCAATATACGTATACAGTAACAAAAACTACATAAGATGTAGCGTTGGTGCCGAGCAACTTACTTGCACGGAACAAACTAAAACTGTTTTTTAATAAAAAACATCTGAACACATTTTATGTAAATTTCTTAGAACCAACGCTACATTTTCAAAATTCAGCTCGTTCAGCAGTATTAACACTGTTTTTTAATAAAAAACATCTGAACACATTCGTATGTAAATTTCTTAGAACCAACGCTACATTTTCAAAATTCAGCTCGTTCAGCAGTATTAAAAGGTTCATTTCGTACGCCATAGGAATTTGATTTGTATAACAGCGTTCCTTTAAATTTGAGCTTATTAAAAACCATGTTTAACAGAACAATAAATTTTTGAAAGAAAATTTTCATATGACGTAAACAATAATACCTGCACTTTTGCAAGAAAAATTGGGCAGTTCTTGGGCACAAAGTGTCAAGTGAACAATAATACCTGCACTTTTAACGTACTCAAAAAACAATGATAGACCTGAAGTGATATTGATGTTAGAAATAATTATAATTCAAAGTTTAAAAATCGAAAGGTATTGCAACATTTTTAAAGCTTGTTTTGTTTAATAATTTTTCTGATACACGAGCTTAAATTTTATTAAGAATATTTCTCAAAAATAAACACATTCCGATGGCATTGGAGCTATTTGAGATAAAGTTAAAATCCTTCAGGCTGAAATTCAGGGCGTAACCGCTCTCCGTCAGGAAGAAATAAAGAATGAACACTTGAGAATAAAAATAACAAAAAGTTTTCGGAGATGATGTAACCAATTATTATTTGCGTCAGGTGTTTCTCTCCACATGAAATTTCCTCGAAGAACGAGTGGTTACTATACCACCTAGTTAATTTCATCCTGATAGAATTCATCTTTAATTATTAAATTTTTTAAATTTCTAGCTTGCCCCTGCGCCTGCACTAAGGCACTGACTGGGGCTAAGCTTTCCACACCAGCGCCGAGCCCCGCCAAAACTATAATTTTCTACCCCGGCCTAGCAGTAATCTTGTTCGGGTCTATCTTATCTGTAATAATAAACGCATTAAAACATTTAAATGAATACAATATTTGCTTTAATTTCATTTGTGTTTGTAGTCAGACATGAGATCTCGTTCATCTTTTTTGAAACTCGCAACTTAGAAAATTGACCATTCAAAACGAAAATTAAAATCACATAACGTAAAACTCTAAAGTATGCTTTTTTAAAACTGGGATTTGGAGTCAGTCCACTAAAACTAAAAGCGTGTTAAACTTCCACTCTCATTACTATTTTATATTCAAGATAGTATAAGGCGTTTACCCTGAATAAGGCTTCATTAGCTTGTATTAAAAAAATGGGAAGTAACGAGTTATTTCAAAATAAAATAAAATTTCGCTTTTCAAAATCAAATCACCGCTCCATCGTTTTCAACAAAAGGATTAAGAATGTTCCTTATTGTGCTTATTTACTATTAGCCTTAGGGCCATTATCTAGTAAACCATATGTTTCTTACCATTATGTGCAATCGTGATTGGGTTCGCTTTGTTCATAAAATGCGTTGTGTACTAGTGTTTTAAAAAGTTACAGTAATAAAAGTAACGAATTTTGGATTACTTTTACTTTTCCTCAACTTTTGAAATTTCAATTACTTTTACTTTTACTCTTACTCGACTTTTGAAATTTCAAATACTTTTACTTTTACTCTTACTCAGATTTTCCACTGCAAATACCTAAATTAATTTAAGTAAAATTTAAGTAATTTCAATGGGCAGATTCCCTATGGGCTTGTTGTAAAGTAAAAGACTGAAGATAATTTTTTAAGCCGCTAACACGCTAAAACCATTTAATTTGACCAAAAAACTTATTAAAATCTAATAAAGGTATGTCATAGCGCTCTGTAGCAGCGTGCATCATAAAATCCAATTCGGGCCGCACGTCCGGCCAGAAGCCGCACGTCCGGCCCCCGATTAGCCGTATAGAAGCCGCACGTCCGGCCAGAATTGGATTTTATGATGCACGCTGCTACAGACCGCTGTGACATACCTTTATTAGATTATCCACCTTTGGTTTTACTTTTACTTTATTTAAATAAAATTTTGACCATTACTTTTACTTTACTTAAATTAAAAAATCACAAATTACTTTCACTCTTACTTTACTTAAATTAAAATTTTTCAAATTACTTTTACGTTTAATTAAAATATCCAAAATCAATACTTTTTACAACACTTTTGTGTACAGTTTATTTTTGGTTTGATATGAAATAAATGATTTAATCGATTTAAAATCAACAATATTGTCTTATCGACAAAAATTACACTGAAGTTTGCAGCAGATTGTAACGCGAGTAGCGCGTTCACACCCAACCAGCAATGTTGTTTTAACGGAAAATCACGACGGTTAATTTAATGTACGCAAAGGTCTCGAAAAGAATTGAAAATAATTTGTACAAGACCAAAAAAAATAAAGTGAAAAGTATTTATAACTAGCTGTTTTTTTTTTGGAATAATTGTTTTAAGTTTAATTGTTATTTTCGTGTATTATAATCGTGTGGGCTTATTCGTTAACCAAAGTCATATACAAATTATTTTTAAATCTTCTCAAGATCTTTGTGTACACTGAATTAACTGTCGTGATTCTTCATAATGTAACGGCTGTGGAACGCGTCATTTGTCACTTCCCACTCTTGGTGTGAACCAGCCCTTACTTTTCTATTATTACATTTACTTTTTACACCAATATAGTATTATCTGATGAAACATGTAAGCAAAACTGTTTTGTTTTAACGTTTCTGCCGCACAGTATTTTAAATTTGTTTTGTTAGGTTTGTTAAACATTAGCAACTATTTAAAAAAATTATATTTTGAAAAAAAAAACACACACATTATTATAAAACTTAAAAATCAATCAGTGCGCGTGGGTGTGATTTTATGGGAAGTGAATATCGAACAGGTATCCTACTTTTTAGATAACGAAATCAAAATTACACTCTGCTGAAATTCGACAGTTTTAGCTTTTGTTAATCAGATTGAAAATTTAACTTGTAATCTAAAATGAAAAACGTGACGCCGGTTACCGAAAGTCCAGTTATGACCGGTTTCTTCTGGTTATTTGTCTGTTCGCATTAATTTTAATTTGCCATAATTTCCACGGTTTTATGATTCGGATTCCCCGTTGTTTTTTAAGTTAATGCGCAGTATTGAATTTGTTCGGATTTGCGGAAGATTTTGGCGTGTTTTTGTAACAGATTTTTTAAAGTTTATATTGTTTTTAAGTTTTTTTAAATGGCTTCGTCTCCCTGATTTCAGATTTAATTACTTTCAGATAAAAAAATAACAGCCTGAAATTTATCGTTGTAAGCTAAAAGAGGCGAAGAAGCAGTTGTTATAAATCTGTAACAAGAGAAAATTTTGGACGTTTTTGCACGCAAACAAGTGTTTGTGTTGCTTTTTGTGTTGTTTCTTGCTATGCTTAAAGGCGTGGTACAGATTCAAACTGTTTGTTTTTTGTTTTGATGATTTTTGTACAAAACTTTACTCTCTGCACTTTAAACTTTTTTGCCGATATATCTTCGACTGTTGAAAAATATGAATTTTGAAAAGCGGCAAAGTAAAAGCTTTTTTTAGAACATTCTGTACTTATGCGATTTTCCTTTCGCAAAAAAAAGTTTTGTTATAAAAAGTTCATGTCGGGTATTTTTTAAAATTGTCTATCTTGCTTTGGTTTGTTAAAATTTTTGTCGAAACTAATAAAATTAAAATATTAACCAGGGTGTTAAAATAAACTTAAATAAAAGCACGCTTGTGCTTTTTATATTTTGTAAGAAAACATAATAATAATAAAATTGTTTAAGTACAGAATGCCATAAAAAAACGCTATTTCGGCCGTTTTTTAAAGGTCATAGCTCTTGAACCGTTAGAGTTACAAGATTTTGGGATATAGGGTAAGGTTTTGTCAAAAAAATCATCGAAACAAAAAAAATTAGGTCCTTATAGCACCTTTAACATTTAAATCAAATTTTGATGGTTTTGCACATAAACAAAATATGTGGCATTAATAAACAAGTGTGCCATAAATAATTTATTTTTAGCTAAAACAACTTGTAGCTGTAACTTTTCTCACTATACAAAAAAAATGTTTACCGCTTAAAAAATTTTGATGATTATTTTTTGCTGACGAAAAGGATAATTACAAAAAATCAGTAACTATTTTTTACAGCCCGATCTTTGTTAATTTTTGCAAAAAAAAAGAGATCGTGTTGCAATACAACAAAAATATATATTTTTGATACAACTGTTCACATGGTTGGCAAAGTACAATCAATCACTTTGAACAAACTTTTTAGTAAGTTTAATTTTTTTTAGTTTGTAAAAAAAGTAAATAGTGAGTAAAAATTTGTAGATTTATAAAATAGCTTATGATATTTTATCGTAGCAAACTGTTGATTTGCGCCGAGATAATCAATTAAAATGCGTAGCTGCGACTTTTCTGCGATTTTGCAACTGATTGGGGGTCCTGTTTTAAATTAAAAATGAGTCACAGGCACACATATTTTTTACGAACTGTGGCTCATTTTGCCGTAGTAACGACGTTATGTAAAAACGTTCTTTGGATAAAGTCCAAAGGACGTTTTTACATACGTTTATACGCTGTATTTGCCCTTTGGATTTTGTCCAAAGGACGTTTTTACATAAGTATGAACCAGCCTTTACACTGTCATTGGCAGCTGCGGTTTGAGTGAATGTGTTGTCACTTGTCCCTCATGTATGGAAAGTGACAAGTGTTTGACAAACCGGAGATACATATGATGTAGGAGAACTGTTTCGACAAATTAATTCAGCGTCTTCCCAAGTCTTCAAACTCCAGTGAACTCGAAACAAGGAGGGGTGGTCGGACCTTAATCCGGGCCTTTCCATAACAAAAATAAAAAAAAAACCTCCTTATTTTTCGTAATTTTAAACTCAGTATTCTGGTTTTCGGAGTTTTGTGAGCCCCTGGGCCCAGTTGTTCAAAAGTCTAAAGGGAGCCCTTAGTTTAAGGGGCTTCGTTAAATTTAAGGTGAGTATGGGCGGCTCAAAAAAATCGGGTTGCTGAAAGATAAGGGGCTCCCTTAAAATGCCGAGATAAGGTGGCAAAAATAAGGTAACTCTGTAGTTACCTAATCTTTTTAAGGGGCCTTCTTTTTCAGTGTTGTGTGTAAGTCGCACAACGACCGAAGTATTTTATCCCCTTAATATTGTTTGAAAAACAAAATTATGAGATTCAACAAAATTATATTCGTTGAAACATAAATCTGGCGAAAATTTCAGACTTCGAAATTATATTTTTCTTTGTATTTGTGATTGAGTCGTCGTAGCAACGTGGTAAAAACACAAAAAAAAAAACAATTTTTAAGTTTAAAAGTCTTGTTGTTTTTTTCGAAACAAAGCAAGTCTATGTTTCATATTTTCTGATGTTTTAGCTGCTAATCGATAATTTTATCAAAATTTCTGTTAAAAACAATCTATCAAAAAATAAGCAATGTTCCTGCGCTCCAAGCTTCGGCCATTTAAATTTAAAGAAAAAGTTTCTGAGGTCCGCCCCTTAAATTAACAATTTAAAGATTATTTAAGCTCGAAATGTGTGTTAAATTGTTTTGTCCGTGTTTTTGGACTATTTTTTATCATTTTCAACAAGTTTTGAAATAAATTATAAAATAATGGAATTATTTATTATTTATTCATAAAATTAATACAGAAATAGAACGGAGCTCCAAAAAGCGGAGTTCAGCTCTGAATTTCAGAGCTTTGGAAAAACTCACTATTTAGTTTTTATAATATTGCGAGTTTTCCTGGTATCATGCGACAATTCATGGCAGTTTAATCGGCATGCAGTTAGTATTTTGTTTGTTCTAATCGTTTACCAAGTTTGAGCGATCTACGCTTAAATTAGCTTTAGCAAAAAAGCAGGCTGAGAAAGTATAACAGTAATGTATAGTAACCAGTGGTGTTCGCTTAAAATCTGGAGCAACTCGGAGCTTTGGAGAAAACTTTGGAGCTCCTGAGCTTCGTATTATGTTTGTACTGATTTCATGAATATTTTAAAAGTAACGCCACAGATTATTTTGCCAAATTGTTTGTAAACTATGTTTATTTTTGACTTATTACATATAATACTAATAGGATTAAAATGCCAATAGAGCAATTTAAAATATGTTTCAAGCTAAAATGAATAAATTTAGATTCTTATTTAAGAGGCGAAGCGTTAGCTCCAAAGCTATGTCCGCTTTAACTGGCCGGAGCAGAGGACCGGAGCACGATATTAAGAGTAGGAATATCACTAATAGCAGTAGACAGACAGCTTAATTATAAATTATTTATTGTATCTATTGTAAAAAATCTGAGAATTCAGATAATTTTAAATCTGTTTCATCGTTTAATATTTTTTTATAAATTTTTTATGTTTGAAATATCGTAAATATATTAGATAACTTTGTACCATTTGTTCCTTGTATTTTTTTTTAACTTGTAAACTCTGGCGTAAACTTCGGCAAAAACTACACGAATTAGTTTTAGTAAAATTTTTTTTTGTTTTACCATTTTTCCATCATAATTACCCAAGATTATATACTTAAGACTAGTGACGTTCATACCCTCTAAAATAATTATCTCCGTATAAAAATAGGGTTGCCGATTATAAAGCTGCCAAAAGCCTTTTTTTTGCCGATTAAATTGCCGATCATAGTGCTGCCGTGTGATGCTCTGCGTAAACTTCGGTAAGGATACAAGAATCAGTTTTATTAAAACGTTTCACTTGGTTTATTTTTTGTTATAATTAAACAAAATTAACTGTTTTGAACGCATAACAAACCGACTAATTTGTTAAATACGCGCGATAAACAGAAGAATGCGTGAAAAAAGAGGTTCCTTAAATATTTAAGGGGCCCCTTAGATAAGCGGCCCGTTAAATTGTTTTGAGCAACCACAGATAAGGACCCTTTTATCTAAGGGGCCCCTTAGGGGTTTGAGGGCCCAGGGGCCGGTTGTTCAAAAATCTAAAGGGGGTACTTATTTTAAGGGGCCCTCTTAAATTTAAGGTAAGTGGGCGGCTTAAAAAAATCGGGTTGCTGAAAGATAAGGGACCCCCTTAAAATCGCGAGATAAGGTGGCAAAAATAAGGTAACTCCGTAGTTACCTTATCTTTTTAAGGGACCCGTTATATCAGTGTTTTGTTTTAATCGCGCAATGAAAAAAAATTCACACAAACACAACCAAACACAAAACCACCCAAAAAAACACAAAAAAAAAAAAAAACAAAAACGGAAGTATTTAATTTCCTTAATATTTTGGAAAAAGAAAAAATAACAAAAAAAAAAAAAAAAAAAAAATTAAAACAGAAAAAAAATAAAAAAAAAAAAACAACCAAAAACACAAAAAAAAAAAGAAAAAAAAAAAAAAAAAAAAAAAAAAAAAAAAATAAGGCAAAAAAAAAAAAAAGAAAAAAAAAAAAAAAAAAAAGAAAAAAAAAACCAAACTTGATCGTGGATTATTTCTGTATCGACGCTACCACCCGATTGAATACCGGAACCAATTCCATTAGAGAATCGCCTGTTTCTCCGTAAAGAATCTCGTATATTTTTTGTACATCTGACGGAGGGTCCGCGGGTTTTGGAAATGTATTACCTTTAAGTTATCTATTTATAATATGTTTGTAGCTTTAACAATAAATGTTTAAGTACTAGGGATTATTATGAATTTTGTAAGTTATAAAAAATGAATTAGTCAAAAATAAATAAAAAATAAGATATATGGCATATTATGGAATAACATACTATTAAAACCTCTTGGAAATAATGATTTTAAAAAATCTCTGTAAAAATTCAGACATTTTAAAATGATCTTTATCGTTCAGCAGTTTTTTTTAAATTTTTTTGTTTAATATTGTGTGAATATAATTAGATAACTTTTGTACCAGTTTGTTCTTTGTATTTTTTAAACTGGTTCGCATATGTTCTTGCCCGGTCTTTTATATTTGATATTTGTGTTTTGATTTCTTCACGCTTGATTGCAGGCGCCAGAGTTAAATTTTTCCAAAATTTTTTTTCCAAGTCTGCGCTTTTTCGTTGTTCGTCACTGGCTTCCCGGGATTTTTAAAAAAAAATTTGCCGATTATAGTGCTGTGATATTCTGCATAGATTTCGGCAAGCATACAGGAATGCGTTTCATTAAAATTTCCCCCCTTGTTTTGCGATCTTTTTTATTTTCCGTCATAATTTCGCGAGAACAATTATTTTAGCCGCGTTATAAACTGAAGAATGTGTTGAATAGGCGCGAGCGCGATAAACAAAGTAATGCGCGTGAAATAAGGGGGTCCTTAAATATTTAAGGGGCCCCTTAGATAAGCGGCCCGTTAAAATTTTTTGAGCAACCGCAGATAAGGACCCCCTTATCTAAGGGGCCCCTTAGAGGTTTAAGGACCCCGTTAAACTAAGGACGGCGTTAAAATAAGGACTCCGTTGAACAACCGGCCCCAGTTAAACTAAGGACCCTGTTAAAATAAGGACCCTGTTAAAATAAGGACCCTGTTAAAATAAGGACCCTGTTAAAATAAGGACGCCATTGAACAACCGGCCCCAGTTAAACTAAGGACCCTGTTAAAATAAGGACCCTGTTAAAATAAGGACGCCGTTGAACAACCGGCCCCAGTTAAACTAAGGACCCTGTTAAAATAAGGACCCTGTTAAAATAAGGACCCTGTTAAAATAAGGACCCTGTTAAAATAAGGACTCCGTTGAACAACCGGCCCCTGGACCTCTATTATTATGCAATCAAATTGCTCGATTTAGATTGGTTGTATCCGAGGGAACTTAAAGGTAAACCCAACGTGGCTGCAACAGTTGTTCTTTGGATTAAAAAATGCTCCCCATTAAGCAGCCATTCACATCATAAGAATCTGACGTCACTTTATCAGCCAATTATAATCGATTTAATACGGAGTATTTGTTTGATAAAGGAACGTCCGATTCTCGTGATTTGAGTGGTTACTTAATGGGGGAAAATTTTTAAACTAATAAACAACTGTTGCAGCCACGTTAACTTTACCTTTAGATCTTGAAGTATGGGGACAAGCAGTCGGAAATGGGAAATTTGGAAAAAGATGGAAATCCTTTAAAACCTGCCTAATTCTTTGCTAAAATTTTTTGTTTTGTTTTATGCTTTAAATTTCTATTTTAACGGATCTATATTCCAAAAATTTTACAACGCCACTCGGAATCACCTTGTTTATAAAATTTTTTACAATTTATTCTTTTTAATAAATGGTATTTTTGTGAAGATGGGTGACACTTTTAAAATAAACACTCGAATAGAAACTTCAAGCGCTTTACTGTAACTGTTTATTTGTGCGGATAAAGCACTTCCTGTGCAAGCTACGCCATTTTAAAATTGAACAATTAAGTTCAAAAATGACAGTGAGAAATTTAAACAACTTCCTTTTGTTGACATTTTGTGCAACTATGTACCCAGCGCTTTAGTGCGATATCTTTTGATATATTCAGCAGCCCAAATATCGAAATATATATGAAGCGTACAGACACTACTATCAATTTGAATTCTGGAGGGTAGTAATTATTTGTCTAACAATTTTATATATTTTTTTAATTTCGCATAAAATTTGATATAAATTTGGTTGTTGAAAAATTTAGCGATTGCTTTAATTTGTTTTTATTTCTTATGAAATTTCCTGTAATTTTTTTGTTTAAAAAGGAATAAATTGATATCTTATAATTTTGATGAAAATTGTGTTGAATATAAATATAAATATTTGTATTTAAATACAAATGTTTGTTTTTAAAAAGTTTTCCTTTTTTTGCGTGGTGTGCGGTTTTATTATTTTAATGCTCCAAGATTTTGTTCATAATATTCTTTGTTTTGGTTGCAAATGAAGCGCCTAAATACCATCTTGGAACCATCAGAAAAATTGTAACTCATATTTGTAAAACTTTGACTTGTTTAACACAATGACTAAGAAATAAAACTTCACAATGTTTCAAACTGGAAATTATGAAAAAACCATGAATAAGAAGAAAACCGCAATTCATGTAAAGATAATGATACTAAAAATTATGAACAATATTAATCAAATATTTTACTAACAAGGGTCAGCTTATTTCAGTGCATTTTTATATGTTTTAGCTGTGTCCTGCATTATGCGAATTATAAATATTTTAGTGCATTTTTAAATGTTTTAGCTGTGTCCTGCATTATGCGAATTATAAATAAATAAATAAAAATAAATAAATACATTGCTTAAGTTGTTTTTTTTATATAAAATCAGTTTTTTATTATTTTTTTTTATTTTAAGCATTAGAAAATCGAATTTCTGTCATATTTCTATTAATCACAACAAATATATTGAAATAAAACAATAACATTTTTAGAAAGTCTAAAAAAATGCCAAATTAGCATGTAACAAATTTAGGCCGGTTCCTGGCACAATTTGCGGCAATTTTAACAACTAAAATTACACTTGAAATTTAAGCATATTTTTTGTAAATACTTTAGTGTTCTATTATGAGTCGCGAGCAATACGTAACTGAACGAAGTACGTAACATAT
>JASAMX010013092.1:0-7500 GCA_030248175.1 Microlaimidae sp. YZB2_3
GGGGGGGGAGGGGGGTCAGCCTCGCTAGGGGGGGGGGTCCAGCCGGACCGTTCTCGAGCTTTGGTGGGAGGGGGGGCTCCCCATCCCTGGATTTTTTCTAGGGGGGAGGTCCGAAATTTTGGCTCTAAGGGGTTGGACCCCTCTGTTCCCCCAAAAACACCTATGCCCCGAAATTTCGAGGATAGGGGGGATGGACCGCAGTGGCGTAGCCAGGATTTCATTCGGGGGGGGGGGCGGTCTGGAGGGGGTATATACTAACCCTGAGGGGGGGTCTGGGTGGCGGCAACCCCCAGGAGTGGGGGTCTGGGGGGCGAGAGCCCGGCGGGGTAAGGGGCAGAGCCCCTTGTCAGATGGGTCCGGGGGGCCTATTCCCCCCGGGGGAGAAAATTTTTAATTTAAGGCGCTAAAATACACTAGAAATTTTAATTCCAGATGATAATTAAAACAAAATTAAGTTTTTTTTTTATTCCTATCCATTTAAAACATGTGTTTAAAACGTTAATAAAAGGTTAATAGTGTTTATAGTAGTTTTATTTAACATGTATGCCTTAACTATTGAGCGGCAAAATCGATTGAAATGGAAAAACTGAAATAAATTGTCAATTTAAACTACCCGCGAAGCGGGGAAAATTTGGTTTTTGACTATTAATATGCTTTTGGAAGGCATCAGGAAAGTTTCTGTATTAATATTTTAAAAAAAAAAAATTTCTCTCCCCGAAAATTCAAAAAACATAAGGGTCCCTCCCCCCTGACGAAAAAATCCGGCTTCGCCGGATTTCCGGGGGGGGGGGGGCGGCCGCCCCACCCCCTGTGCACGCCACTGATGGACCGTGGACCCCACCCTACCCCCCCCCCTTGTTCATCTATTGGGTTATACCCCACTCCCGAAATTTGCATAGGTGGGAAGCCTCCCGAATTCGGGAGTATGCATACCAACCCCCGAAGTTTGGTATCCCAAAAAAATTTTTTGGGGTCCCTATACTTCAAATACCCTAGCAATACGTTGTCTTATGTGCGTATACTTCGTTCAGTTAGCCTGTATACCTACAAATGATTTTTTATTCTTAACAAATTTTTGGCAGAACTGTGATGTAAAAAGTCAAAGAAATTAATTATTTTTTTATTCTCAGCGGGTTGCTACGTTGATAATTTTTGTGATTAGTTTGTTTGAAATGTTTTTTAATGTAATTGTTGCAAACAAATGAAATGACAGTCAAATTACAATATAAAATCGAGATTGGTTAGTTAATTGCTAAAGCGGTGATAGATTTTATTTAGTTTAAAGTCTTTATGAATTAATAAATCGTTTTTAAACGGTCTATTTTTATGTTTAAATTAAATTATAAAATATTGTTTTTTATGTCAACTGCTGTAGTTTAACCTTTTGGGATTCATTTAGCTACCTATCAGCTAAAGAGATTCCGCGTCACCATTGCTCAGTATTAAGCGTGGCGTCCATCATGTACAAAACGCGGAGTTTAACACTGAGCGGCACTGACGCGGAATACCTTATGCGTATTCGCAGCGCGTTTTAGACGAAAAAATTCCAAAGGGTTAAAATTAAACCAAATTGTTTACTAAAAGCTTAGTATTTTTCAACTTACCGCTGATATAGCATGCTAATTATTTGACTGTATTTTATTAAAACTGAATGTGTTTAGATTAGAAAAAATAAAATACTGTTTTTTATAAAAAAACACTTTGAAAAATCCTGCATTTTCACTTAAATAACTGGCAATTTTTATAATCAGTATAAAATAAGTATAAAATAATTCCGACTCGCCACGTTTCTATTATTTGACTGTTAAAAAATAAAAAAAAGTTAGAATAACCAGTATTGTATACACTAAATAAATATGTCATGGTAAAAACGATGCACACCTTGGTAAATAATAAGTGAATGCATTCCATACATCAACATTGAAAACAATAAAATTAGACTCTGTTACAGACTTAATTACACATTTAAATTGAAAAAAAAAACTCCAAAAAACCAAAAAAAAACTATATTCAAACACCGACTTTCTGGATTATAGCAATAAAATTTAAAAAAAAATATTTAAAACCTAATTATAAAAAATATTTTTAAGTTCTAAGAAAGGGTTCCTTTTCTAATTAAAAATTAAGACTGTTAATTGAAGTTAAACATAGGAAAATAGAAGAAATAGAAAATATTTTTGAAGTTCTTCAACACACAAAAAAACGAATTTTAATAATTTTTTGCAGTTAGTCATCAAAAACGACAGATCTAAATAATATTTTGCAGAAAGTAAACTTATACAGCTTATAAACATGCAATATTAAACAATTTTTATTTTTTAAAAATTTTGAAACCTTTATATATACTTTTTTGGCAAAAAATGTATAATTTAATCTTTTTTTATAAAATATAAAAATAAATTATAATTTTTTATTTAAAATATAGTGGTTAAATGGTACACAGGAATATTTTAGTAATGTTTTTTGTTTTTTTTTTCTAATACATAAAAATGCAAAACAATCTTATACGATTTTAATTGTTTTTTTAGAGAAATCCACATTTAAAATTGTTAAAATAACAAGTCAGGATTTTAAGGACCCTCAACATGTCATATAATATTCGTGATCACGTCATATATATAACCTGTGAGAGAGGTTGTCCGAGGAGCTAACTAATTTAATCACTTTTAGCCAATTAGTGCTTGGAAAAAATTAATCTCCAATGGATGAAAAATCTCCTTTTTTTATAAGCACTAATTGGCTAATAGTGATTCTAATACGTTACAACTCTGTAAAAAATATTAATACTGAACAAATTCCGTTTAAATGGGAGGATTTTGATAATCGTGAAAGTTAAAACAACTGTTTATTCCACAGTTGGTCATTTTTTACTCCTATCCATAATTGATGAAGCACAAAAATGATGCGTAGTAGCTAAAATTATACTTTAAAAAATTCTAACACAATAACGGTAAGGTAAGTCATATCAATTATGCAAAAACTAAAAAAAAGTCTGACTATGTGAAAAAATATGTGCCAATTTAATGTTAAGCAATCCACAATGTAGGTATTTTAAATGTATGAATATCTCTACTGCAACCAAAAATATATAATATACCGAAAAATGTACAACTCCCATAAAAAAGTAAGTAAAAGTAGGTCATTATAATGAGCTTCTCCACTCAAATGGCACCCTCCGTTATAATGGTAAAGTAGCCATTTTTTAATTAGTAATCAGTAGCCAGAATTAAAATGAAGAGGACCATTATAATAGCCATTTATTGACTTAATTTCACTTTATAACTTACAACTGTAATACTGTCCGGGCCGCATGAATTTTTCATGCCGGAGGTATTACGTTGACACAGGAAAACTCATGCAGGCCGGAAAGTATCACACTTGTGAATATATGAAGTGAACTTAAATCAATAAACAACTATTATAATGACTTCCTCCTGAAATTAAAATATATTTTACAGGCCTCAACCACGCCAAAATCTTATTTTATTATTAGCAGAAAAATTACAGACTATTCAATTGACTAGCGGCTAATCACTGTATATGATTTTTAATAGGTATAAATCTAATTAAATCTAATTTAATAAATAATAAATTTAATATAATAGGGTATCTAACTTAATTTCGGTCAGGCCTTAATTTCGGCTACCAATTTAGGGTGTTAAAAAATTGGTTTATTTTTAAACCACAAAAAAACTAGCACAAAAATAACTGGATGAATGTTTAATAAAGTGTTTTTGCGTGTTTTTGTTTTTGTGTTATTCTGCATTATCAACATTTTCATATAAAAAGTGAATTTTTTGTTATTTTCTTAGTTTTTGCTTTGTGTTAAACTGCATCAAATATAAAACGAAGCACTATATAACCTTAAAATAACTTCTATTTAAGGCTCAAAACAGTTAATTTTCATGTTTTGACATTTTTTTCAAAATCGCTTTGCAATGCGTTTAACTAATTGCGCATTTTAAGATACAGTTAATTTCGGACACTTTAAAAGTTCGCTGAAAGAACCTGCCGTTTTTTTGCCGTTCTCAAATATCATCGTACTATCGTATTTTTAAGGTGTTCTTGTTTGCTCGTTTAACTTTTTTTGACGTTTTTTTAAGTAAAAAAAATTCAAAAATAAAAAAAATACAATCTTATTAAAACTTGTTTTTTTTAAGATTTTCACATAATTATTTCAAGTATTGCTAATAACTCATTGAAGTTTGCAAACGGGAAAAAATTAAGCTATATGTACTAGGAACAATACCTAAGGATAAATTTTCAACTTTAAAAAATTTTTATTGTTCGTTTTGGTAATAGTTATAGCAAGTTTTTTCTAGGTGGCCGAATTTAATGGCTCGCGCCTCAATTTCGGCCACTGTAGTCAAAGACTTTAAACCTGCACTGATCTATTTTAAGTGTAACAGAAATTTTAAAGTTTTGCGCTTGGAATAACAAAAATAGCTATCTTTTGAATTTTTAGACCAAATCTTGGGTCGATTGGAAAAACCAAAAAAAAATTTATTCAAAAAAATTCAAAAAAGGGGCCGAAATTAAGTCAGTTACCCTAAGTCTATCTTTAACAAAGTCTAATTCTATTGTCTTCAATGTTAAACGAAAATGTTCAAAAATTATCATCTTTAAGGGTAAACAAGACGTTAAAAAAGTTAAGGCGTGTTCTCGGCCTTGGGCCGCTACGCGGCGCAGTTAGGGCGCTTCGCGCCGTAACCCCATCAAGCTATTGTCAGACCGCCACCCCCTCCTCGAAATCCTATATACGCGTCTGATACTCTCTCCATCCATTTGTTGACTTTTAACCAAATAGTGAGTAAAAAATAACAAACTATTGCTATACCTCCGGACCATATACAAGTTTCTGTACTTTTTAACCAACTAATTGGCGTTAATTGTTCTGTGTTTTTATTGATTATTTGGTTGATTTTTAAAACTAGTTGGTAATTTTTTACCAAATGGTAGCTTAAACTAATTCATTAACTACTTTATCAAATAATTGCTTTAACTGCTTTATTTTTTTGCAAGAAGGTAGTTAAGTGGGTACTTAAAATACATTAAAAAATGCAATTAGTAGGAAAGTAGTTACTTCCAAATCATGGTAGTTAAGTAGTTATCTGCTTAAGTAATTATCCCAACACTAATTCTGAGGGAGAAGGGAGAGAAAAATACTCCAGAGGCAACATCAAAATAGTTCCTTCCTTAGGAGAAAAATTTTATGGACGCAGCCAGAATATTTCCTCCCCCGGAAAAGAATAGGGGAGGGTGGACATACTCCATGACAGCGGCAGCATGTCTGAGGTTAATTAATGGAGATTAATTAATTAATTTTTAATTAATTTTGTTAATTTAGATGAAAGTTTTTTTAAAATTCTTTTGGTGCCAATTTAACTAGAAATTCGAGTGAGCTTATTGATTCATTAAAAGCGGTTTTTACTTTAAATGCGGGTGTAAAGCAGTAAATACCAAAACAAAAATATGAAAATTTTTGCGTATAATTTTCATTAACTGTTTATTTTATAAATTGTTTTAAATTAATAATTTAATTTTTATTAAATTCGAATAAAATAACTTACAAGCCAAAACAGTTGTTGTCTGGATCAAAAGATAAAAAGCCAAAGAAAGCACCGTTTTCATTTTGAAGAAAAAAAGAGTTTTAATCAAATTTTAGAAGTTTGTCCCTAAATAAACTTTTTTAATATATCTTTATTCTATTCTATTTTATTATATTTCTATGTCCTAAAGTAACTAGAATTATATATGGTTGACCTCCTAAATTGTGTGGGCAAACAAAGAACAAGAATTAAAATTTTGCGGTTACGCTGTTTTTTATCAAATATAAATTGAAAAACGCAAAATTTTTTTAGCCATTAGTATTACAAAAAAATACAAAAAAAGAGTTTTAGCCATTAAAAATTGAAATATTATTTTAAAAATTGATTAATTTGACAAATAATTTTTAAGGATAAAATATTTGATTTTTAATAAAAACCGTTTTTGCTCTAAAGTTTGAGTTCATTTTTTGTAAATTGTCGATTCAGTACTGCAAATTACCGAGGATATAGTAAAAATAGCTTCACAACATAAATATAAGGGTACGCAGAACAGATATTCAAAATTTTACAGTTTTAGCTTCAGTCACTTGCAGACGTGTGCACTGCCCCCCCCCCGGGGTTAAAAGGGGGGGGGGGCAATTCAAAACGGGGGGGGCAAGGGGCAGTTTTTGAAACGGGGGGGGCAATCAAACGGGGGGGGCAAGCAGGGGAAGAAAAGAGAAGAAAAGGAGAAAAAAAGAGAAAAAAGAAGGGAAAAGGGAAAAGGGACAAAAAAAGCGAAAATAAGGTAAAAATAGGTCTAAAATGGCTTAAAATACATTGAAATAGGCTAAAAACTGCAAAAAATTTGCGATGATGGCGTCATCATAGGTCAAAAATGGCGTCATATTTTTAGGGTACTTTTTCATTTTTTGGCGGGGGGGCAATAAAACGGGGGGGGCAAATCCTCCAATAAAACGGGGGGGGGCATTTCCAGACCGTGCACAGGTCTGCACTTGAGAGAAATAAGCCTCCGAAAAATGGACTTACGCCTAGTCACATTTCTACATACATGCCCAGCAGGTGTATAATAACTCACTCTGGACTTGTTATTTTAGCGATCAACTGCGTGAGTATCTGAACTTGAAAAAAGGACAGGATAAATTACGGGAGCTGTCCACAGTTCGGCAGTCCGTGGTGATGACGGACAACACGGGGGCTGGACTCATCAGCGCCGTCCTGGACCACCAGCAGCACCACAACCAGCGGGGCGTCCAGTGGAAAAGCGGCGGAGACCTGAATCGGGGGCCGTCCGTGGGGTTCCCGCCGGGGGAGGGGGGCTCGGCCCGGCTGAGCCCCGGGGCCCAGCCCCTCAGGGCCGCCACCCTCCCGCCCCCGCAGCACGGCGCGGCCGCCCAGCGTAGTCCAGGGGTGGGCCATTTTGGCACACTGCCAAGGAGTGGAGACGCCACCTTGCCCACGGCGCGAAGGGCACAGATGTACCGGTAAGTGTGCATAGCTTACATATAGATTTAAAGTACTCCATTTTAAGGTCTCCCGAAGGCCCTGGAAATGTAAAAAATCAAAAAACGCCTTCCCCTTAGATTTTAACCGTTTTCAGTAATGTGAGAAGTGAGAGTGAGCGTAGACGAAACCCTACTGACCGTGTGAAGGGTACAGATGTACCGGTAAGTGTGCATGGCTTGCTTAACAAATACATTTAAAGTATCGCAAATAAATTTAAAAAAAAGTTTATTTATTTTACAGAAAGAGCATACGCAAGACCTATATCGTCATTTGTGTTCCGCCACTGCGCCACAATCACGGCAAATTTTTCCCCCTAAGCCGTAGAGATTTAAAAGCCAGGAACCCCCTCTCCCCAGATTTCGATCGTTTTTAGAGATAAAGTATATTTTAACAGTGGGTATACGTGCCAACAAACTTAATTTTTGCATTCCGCCATAGTGGATTT
>JASAMX010013093.1:0-22389 GCA_030248175.1 Microlaimidae sp. YZB2_3
CTAAAATAAATGATGATGATGATGACATAGCCAAAATAAAACGAGTTTATTTTACCTGTCGTAACACCGGTCGGAGATCTCTTTTCGGAGTGAATTGATCAATTTTTTGCACCAAATTATCAAAAAAATCGCTAATTATTTTTCCTTGGTCCTTTACTTTTTGGTCCTTTAAAATCTGATCCTCTGTGGAAGCCGCGTCCAGTTTAAAGTGGGTCAAAAGTTGAGGTTTTTCTTTAAATATGGCAAGAAGCAGAAGGGTGCCAAACCTTACGTCCTCACTAGTATACAATCTCCAACCTCATCTTGCTTTAAACTAAAAAATCTTTACGATTTCTTAAAGACTGTATACAAAATTTTAAACGTTTCTGCTAAAATTGTCTAGACTGCATTCCGCTTTACAACTTTCTGTTTTTTCAGTCGTATTTTAATTGTATAACAAATAATTTGTTTTTTAAAATAAAAAAAGTTATAAATATACCTTGTTATTTTGTATTTTTTATACTTAAACACCTTTTTACACTTTAAAAAATTATCTTGCTTTAAAATTCAAGGTTGTTTTTTTGTATTTATTTTTTGTCTTGACAAATATATACTTTTCCAGCAATTTATATCATGCTATAGTCCAAAACGTATGGAAATGTAATTACTAATTTTTCAATTAGTTATACCAAATAAGAAATAATTTATGTTTAATTTTATAAACAAAACAAGAAATAATTTATGTTTAATTTTATAAACAGTGCGCTGTTTTGTAAATGTTAGGGACATATGATTTTTTAAAAATATTTACAAAAAAGTAAAATTTAATGCTAAAGCATAGGAATTTATAAAAGTATAGTTTATGCAATTTTATGTTTTCTTATGAGTATTTCCAAAAGTTTAATGCATTTTTATTTCTTTGTAAGTTTTTACAAAAAAAATAATGCGATTTTACAAAGAAAGGCCATGTTCTTAACCAGGGGCCTATTTCATAAAGACGTTTGTAAATTTTCATTTTACAAATCTCCGTATAATTTTTGTAAATTACATGATAGAGGATATACGACGCGGGAAATATTGAACAGCTAGCGGAGGGAAAATGACGTGGGGAAGACCAATTAGCACAGAGCACTGGACGAAGATACTACGTCTGAAATACAAGACAAAAAACCTTTATCATGAGTTTTCTATAAAAATAGGTGAAGATTTGTAAAATGAAAATTTAAAAACGTTTTTATAAAACAGGCCCCTGGTGGTGAAAAATTTAGTTTTTGTGTTAAAATTAAAAGATTACATAATTTTGCAAAAAAAACCCTATCATTTTGAGATTGGAAATTTGTACACCACCCGTGGTCTGTGAACTGAAGAATTTGCGGCCATGACCATTTTAGAGCGGCGGTTTCTTTCTTGGTTAGTAACGCGGGTCCGGACGACACTCTCCTAAGTACGACGCTCAAATGGCGATGAAGGATGCGCCCGCAGCCCAGGTAGACCAAACAGTTTGTTGCACAGTTGAGTGGCACAAGTAAATTCGATATACCTGCAATACCAATTTTATATTTTCAATAATAAATGTTTATTTCTCGGCATAAATACTATACTGCAATTGAGCGTTCATCGTTTTCAATATTTTACAAAGATTTTTTTTGGGACTGTCCTTGGAACTTTTGAAAAAAATTACATAATTTACCCGTTAATAGAGACTATTTTTTTTAAGTTTGTGATCTCTCGCTGGCGCGTTAGATGTTTATTAAAAAAACTAACTTACGAATCAGAATCTGCGAGATGCTCACTGTTTTACTGAACACCGTTTCTAAGAGGTCGATGGTGCAAGGCAACAGGTGACTGAACAGGAATTTTAGAATTAGCAACACGTGAACGGCCGCCACGGACTGGAGTTGTACAGCGCTCATGGTGCTTCGCGTCTTGAAGCTGCTGCAGTTCCGCATCTCCTCTAGGAGGCAGCTGCGCCTTTGATGCATTTTGTACACGTGTCTCATAGTAGCCAAAGATAATAACAGAACTATTATAAACGGACCTGCAACAAAGAGGGGGTTTACATTTTCCTTAAAGTGTTTCCATGATTGCGTTTTCCCAATTACAATCGTAAAATCTTTGTATTACCGCAGTAACCTTCGTCTAACCACAGTATCCTTCGTCTAATCATTATGGTAAATAAACTTCACTGCGATAAACTCTTGGTATCACCTAAATCGTACCTAGGTCGTACCTAATACACTGATCCGTGAAGCAACTTTGTATATTGCTACCGTACTTTAACCATTTAACCGTGCTTTAACAGTTTCAATTTGCTTGCTCACTGTGCATCAATCACGCACAAAGTAATAGGTATAACCTAGGTGATACCTGGAGTTTATCGCGGTAGCGTTTAAGTACGCCAAAATGGTCGCCAGATGGTAAAATTTGGTCATTTTTAGAGGCTAAAAACTCAAAATTTTCTTGCGCTTCGCTGGTAGCTCGGTGCAAATTATAAATTAGTTTTGGTACCACAATCCATGAAATCCCATAAATTAGTTTTTCATTTAGGCGCTGCCATGCTGTTAAATTAACATGCAATTCCATGAACCCCTGATCACATACAAAAACAAAAAAACACACACAAATTGGGTTTTTTAGCAAAATTGCGTGAATAATGTCAACACCAAGGGTAAATAAAATTAATAATGCAGTGCAATACCAAAATCTTTAACCGAAATGCGAATTAATATAAATTAAATGGTTGAAGTAACAGAACAGAAATGTAAGGTAAATTAGGTTATTTTCCATGTTTTAAGAATTTGTATAAACTTATAAGTTTTTATTCCTACCGGCGGCTAAAGACGGCACAACTACTACGACATATTCATTAATAAGATAAACTGCTTAAGCAAATTAAGAAAAAAATATTCATGGAATTTCATGGATTGACCCCCAAAACACAAAAAAAAATTCGCTCAGCGTTCATGTTGCATAGTATGCATACATATTTCTCGCTGTTTATTTTGCCTAATGTTATTGAAAAGTAAAATAATTGTAATAAACAATAAGTACTACACAGCAAGCAAAGTAAACAATCATATACTTGGTTGATTTATGTACCTTCCTCTTAATAAAGTTTTTAGGCTCCTATAGCAACGGCCTTAGTAACTTTTTTTGATCTGCTTTGATTTAAAGTGTGGGTAGCCAGGGTGTCTGAAATGTTTTTAAACCGTCTTTTTGTGAAATCCAGGCTCTAACTGCTCTACTAATGTCTGCTTATGTATATTTTAACTAAGAAAACACGTTTTCACCGCTAAAACATTAGATAATACGTTATTAAGCCCAAAACAATGTATAATACAGCTTTATTCACGTTTTTTTTTTCAAGAATGTCGGCGGCCCCTCCTTCCCCGAAATTTTTTTTGTACTGAAATCTGCCCATCCCCCCAAAAGAAAAATGAAACTTTCGGTATCTCCCTGATAGGAAGTACTCTGGTTTTTCTTTATTTTTGTGTTCGCACATCTATCTATGAAGCACCAAGCCTTTAAAACACTTTTGACCCACCTCATATCAAATAAATACTTATAGTAAAATATATGAAATTTTACTATATAAAAAAATAAGTAAACAAGTGGCATTTGCATATGTATTGGTGTTATTGTTTAAAATATTTTGAGAGTTTTAATTATTCTCTAAAAAACAGTTTAGAATGAAAAAAACTATTTAAAAATTTTAAACTAAGTACATTTTGTTTTTACTAAAAATTTTATTAAAAACTATTACTTTAAACAAACGTATTTTTATTGAGCCACACAAATTAGTAAAAATAAACACGGTTGAATAAATCACAAATACCCAAATTTGTAAACAGGTAACTTCGGATTATATTTCGATAATACAGAATATAACTAGATTCCATTCGAAGTCTGGTCGGCACAACTTTAGCTCTACCAGATTTTTTTATGGTCACAACTTGAGTTTCAAAAAACGCAGGAATATTAACACAAATTGATAATGAAAGAGCGATAATGACTAGCATCCAACCTAAATAAAAACCGATGATTTTTTTAAAATTTGTTTTTGAAAAGCTGCCGTTTTCAATATAGTTAGACTTTGTTAGGAATTTATTAAAAACTCAGAATATTTTATTATTAGAAAACTTGACTTTGTTGGTCTTGTAAAATTGTATTTAAAAAAATATATAATTTTAAAACTATCAAAAATATTGTAAAACAGAGAATATAATGAACCAATAAATAAATAATTTAGGAAACTCTAATTTTTATTGTTGTTCCCTGAGGTAAGAATTAAATAGCAGTTCATTAAGTACCATTCATTTCAATAAAAAACATCAATTTCTTAATAAAAGTGTATTTAATACAGTTTGAATAATATAATATTATAATTGAAATCATTTATATAAAATGCTCATATTTAAACAACATTTATGTAAATAGGATAACAAACTGCTAATATGTATTAGATTCATTTATTATGGTACGCAAATTGGTCCTGTTCCAACTATGTTTGAATAATATTTGGCTGCACGATGTTAATATTGCTCGTTATTGCTTATTGCTTATTACTGCGAGTTATTGCTCGTCAACACAGCCACCAAAAATGCGAAAACGTCGACAGTTATTACATTAAGGATCGCTGGACATGGAATTTTTTAAAAAGAAGAGAATGTAGAAATTAATTTAAAAGAGAATGTATGAATTATTAATGAATTTATGTTTTTTTTTTAATTTTTTACATGCTGCATTTATTTTTACATTATTTTTACGTTTCATATGCATGTAAAAAAATTCTTTCTTTTATGAAATGTTTGCGTCTTTTTAAGTGCTTTTTTATCTCCCCTTTTTTCATCGCTTTTTTTAATTTAAAAAATTTGTATTAATTCCGTTCGGTTATTTTCTGCACAGTCATGGTGTTGGTATGGGAAACACGTTTTGTTTATAACAAAGTGCATCACACATACTTTTTACTGCATATGTCTTTAACCTGCAGTATGCTCCAATCAGAGGCAAAAATCACAAACAATTACTATGGGTTATTCTAACTTATTTGCACATTAATCAGCACTCATTTCATGGCACATAAATTGTTTTTGAACTGAAGAGACAGAAATTTTGAGAAAATTTAAGTTTTGATACATTATTAGCAACAAGACATCATGCCACGCAAAAGGCATGTGACAGAAAATGCTACTGTTTTTTAAACAAAAAAAAACAGTGGATTTTGCCCTGAAAGAAGTTAAGGGGTAGAAAAATGGCAGGTAATTGTTACTCTTATCTGGTAATTGGCAGATAAATAAAAAACTTGGCAACTGTGCCAGCTAGTACTACTATATAGAAAAATAGTAGAAAAAAACTAAACATTGAAACAAGGCACCAATTGTTTACCCGCTTATTTTGTGTGCATTTTACACTTACCATTGATTCGCCCAAACTGTTTTCGAAAGGCAGAACTGGCAGGAAAGCAAACGTTGGCGAAGCGCTCCAGTGTCACGCAGACCGTCAGCCAGCTGGAGCATGTGAAGCTGAATTGCACCACAGGGTGGCAGATGTGCACCATATGTGGCAGAAAACTGGCGATATTAAAAGTTATTTGTTTTGACGCTTAAGCACTCTTTTTCCTGGTTATGCAGTTCCACACCTACAACTAGGTGTAACATATAAGATAAAGTAAAGTGCAACATAAATTTTTAGCCAGGCTTCACAGTTCCAGACTATTTTTACCGATGCTTTTTTCCCCACAAACGTGAATGCCTGTTTTTTTACTGCAGATTAATTCCCTAATTGCTTTATTAATTCCGTTAAGGCCGGTTCACACCGAGATGGCAGTGGACAGTGGATAGCAGATAGTTGATAGCGGATAGAGGATAGCGGATAGTACGTTCACACCGGAATTGCCTCAGATAGCTGATAGTGGATAGCGGATAGTACGTTCACACCGGAATTGCCTCGGATAGCGGATAGTAGATAGCGGATAGTAGATAGCGGATAGTGGATAACCGTTCACACCGGAGTAAAATAACCTCTGATAGTGGATAGCAGATAGTTGATAGTGGATAATACTTTCACACCGGAATTGCCTCGGATAGCGGATAGTGGATAGCGAATAGCGGATAGTGGATAACCGTTCACACCAGAGTAAAATAACCTCTGATAGCAGATAGCAAATTGTTGATAGCGGATAACAGTTCACACCGGAATTACCTCGGATAGCGGATAGTGGATAGCGGATAGTGTATAAGGCGAGTTGCTGCATGCAACAACTTTGTACTGCTGGCAAGCCAAATTAAAGATATTTTTTCTTTTGTCTTTTGCGTAAATCGTGCTTTTTCTTGATTTTACAAAAATATTTTTATAAATTTCGATTATTTAAAATAAAATATTTTTTGAAGTATTTTCTGAAATTGTTTTTTTTTTGAAATTCAGTTGATTTCATCAAAACCAATGGTTTTTAAAAAGGTTACGAAAATCTACAAGATACTTCTTTAATTTATGTATTGGGTAGGGATTAAAAATCTATATATAAATAGACGTAATGTCTGTGTGTGTGTATGTGTGTGTCTGTCTGTGTGTGTGTGTGTGTGTGTGTGTGTGTGTGTGTGTGTGTGTGTGTGTGTGTGTGTGTGTGTGTGTGTGTGTGTGTGTGTGTGTGTGTGTGTGTGTGTGTGTGTGTGTGTGTGTGTGTGTGTGTGTGTGTGTGTGTGTGTGTGTGTGTGTGTGTGTGTGTGTGTGTGTGTGTGTGTGTGTGTGTGTGTGTGTGTGTGTGTGTGTGTGTGTGTGTGTGTGTGTGTGTGTGTGTGTGTGTGTGTGTGTGTGTGTGTGTGTGTGTGTGTGTGTTTTTGTGTGTGTGTGTGTGTCTGTGTGTTCATTAATTTCTCCCCAACCACCCAACAAATTAAGGTGAATGAGGTATCGTTGGAAAGCTGATACCCCAGGGAATGTCGTAAGGAGGTTGAAAGTTTAAAATAAATTACATGGACATCTTTATACTAAACAACTTGTTTTCACCAAAGGGGGACCTTATGGATTTTGTAACTTTAAAAATTTTTTGTCCAGGAATTGGCTTAAACTTATTAGTAAGAGTAATTAACCAATGTAAAGCCTGAATATCATGTTTTTTGAAAAAAATTAACATGGACATCTTTATACTGGACAACGTTTTTTTACTAAAAAAGGAAATTATCGTGCTCACCAACCACAAATGGGATTTTGCTAAATGAGATATCATTGAAAAGCTTACGGTCCGAAAAATGTCATAAAAGGTTTGAAATTTAGAAAAAATTTGCATGGAAATCTTTAGCCTGGACAACACATTTTCATAAAAAGGGAAACCTATGGATTTTGAAAATCGACAATTTTTTGTCTTTGAATTGGCTTGAACTTATTGATAAGAGTAATTAGCTAATGTAAAACCAAAATGTTATGTTTTTTTAGTAAAATTAACCTGGACATCTTAATTCTGGGCAACGTTTTTTCACTAAAAAAAGGAACGACCTTCCTCCCCAACCAGAAAAAAATTAGGCTAAATGAGATATAATTGCAAAGCTTACAGGCTGGGAATGTCATTAAGGGGTTGAATTTAAAAAAATTGCATAAACTTCTTTTGGTTGGACAACACATTTTCACAAAAACATAGCCCTATGGATTTTAAAATTTGAAAAAAAAATATGTTCAAACTGGCTCAAAATTATTGGTAAGAGTAATTCGGCTATGGGAAGCCAGAATATCATGTTTTTGGAAAAATTGAAATGGACATCTTTATGCTGGACAACGTTTTTTTTTACTAAAAAAGGGAATTACCGTGCTCACCAATCACAAATGGGATTGGGCTAAATGAGATATCATTGCAACGCTTACGGTCCGGAGAATTTCATCAAAGGTACTCCCCAAAAAAATTCATTGGAAATTTATGCTTTGTGTTTATGCTCGTTTGAATCCCACGGTCACACTAATCCCAAAAATATCACTCTCAAATAATTTTACCTCGTGGTTATCCATTTTAGCACACCCAGGATACCCCCAAAAATTGCATTGGAGATTTTTGCATTGTGTTTATACTCGTTTTAATCCCACGGTCACGCTGATCCCAAAAATATTAATCCCAAATAAAACGCTGGCAAAATAGTACACAAGCGCAAACATTCTTGGAAACAAAAATTTTGTTTTTTTTTGGTTTTGTCTAAAATTGTTTGTAATAAGTAAATAATATTTTTTATAATAAAGATTTGAACGAAATTTTTGATTTTCTTCGTAAATTAATTTTTTAAAATGCTTATTAGGGATGTTCCTACCTTCCAATATAAAGCTCCGGAGCTCCGGCCATTTAGAACGATGGAAGCTCCAGAGCTCATATGCTCCGTCCCTTAAATAAGCAATTTGAGGCTTTAGCTTGAAATGCATTTTAAATTACTCTATTTCTATTTGTAGGACTATTTTTACTGATTAAAACAAGTTTTGGAAAAAAAATTTAATTTGCAAAAAAATTTTGACAAAATAATATATTGCATCATTTCTTAATCATTTATGAAATTAGTACAAAAAAGGGCGGAGCTCCGGAGCTCCTGACATCCGGAATAATTGCAATTTTTAACGCATAGTCGGCCAACGTATCATTTCGACTTATTCTGTCGTATATTTTTATTAACAAAATGATCTGAGTGCTATTTTTTGAGTGAGAGTGAGAACCTGTTTTATTAAGTTTGCAAAAAAACAGTATTTAATTAGTATTTTCTAAATATCATAGTATACTCCAAACTATTTGATACTTTTTAAAAAAATTGAATACAATACCAATAAAATACCGACCATTTAAAAATAGTATCGATACTTTTAAATAAAGACTTACCCCTAAAAAAGTAGTATTTATTTAGTATTTAAATACTAATTAAATATATAAATAGCTCGTGTCAGCCGTACGGCTGACAAATAATTTTTTCCGCATTTTTTATATTCATTTACTAATATTTTTTTTTAATTCAACTATTATATGCCATTCCCGTCACTGTAAGCTTTACAGTGACACCTCAATTACCCACTTTAATTTTAGTCGGAAAGAAGGGTCTTTTTCTCTTTTGGCGAAAATATGTTGTCCAACATAAAGATGTCTGTGTTAATATTTTACTAATTTCAAACACCTTATGATGCTCCCTGAACTATAAGATTTCTCATAATATCTCATTTATCCTATTTTTTCGGTGGTTGGGGAGGAAGGTTCTTCCATTTTTGGTAAAAATATGTTGTCCAATATAAAGATGTCCATGTTATTTTTTTTAAAAATTTAACCCATTTATGACATTCTCCAGACTGTAAGCTTTGCAATGATACCTCATTTAGCTTAATACGTTTTGTGGTTGAGGAGAAGGGTCCTCCTTTTTGGTGAAAATGCGTTGTTCAACATAGAAATGTCCTTGTTATTTATTTTTTGAAAAATTCAACCCTTTTATGAAATTCCTTGAAACTTAAGCTTTGCAATCATATCTCATTTAGCCCAATCCCATTTGTGGTTGGTGAGCACGGTAATTTCCTTCTTTAGTAAAAAAACGTTGTCCAGTATAAAGATGTCCATGTTCATTTTTTCAAAAACATGATATTCTGGATTCCCATTGCCGAATTACTCTTATCAATAATTTTGAGCCAATTTAAAGATAATTTTTTTCAGCTTTCAAAGTCCATAGGAGCCTATTTTTGTGAAAATGTGTTGTCCAACCAAAAGATGTCCATGCAATGTTTTTTTCTAATTTGAACCCCTTAATGCATTCCCCAGCCTGTAAGCTTTGCAATCATATCTCATTTAGTCCAATCCTTTTGCTGGTTGGGGAAGAAGGTCGTTCCTCTTTTTAGTGAAAAAATTTTGTCCAGCATTACGATGTCCATGTTAATCTTACTAAATAACTTAACATTTTGGTTTTACATTGGCTAATTACTCTTATCAATAAGTTCGAGCCAATTCAAAGACAAAAAAATTTTTGATTTTCAACATCCATAGGTTTCCCTTTTTGTGAAAGTGTGTTGTCCAAGCTAAAGGTGTTCCTGCGATTTTTTCTAAATTTCAAACTCTTTATGACATTCCCCGGACTGTAAGCTTTGCAATGATATCACATTTAGCCCCATTTGTGGTTGGTGAGCACGATAATTCCCTTCTTTCATAAAAAAACGTTGTCCAGTATAAAAATGTCCATGTTCATTTTTTTCAAAAACATGATATTCTGGCTTTACATAGGCTAATTACTATTTTACTATACTTACTATTATTTCTATTACTTACTAATAAGTTTAATCCAATTCCTGGACAAAAAATTTTTAAAGTTCCAAATTCCATAGGTGAAATCCATACCCTTTGGTGAAAACGCGTTGTCCAGTATAAAGATGTTTATGCAAATTGTTTCAAAATTTCAACCCTTACGACATTTCCTGGGGTATAAGCCTTAAAAAAATACCTCATCCACCTTAATCCGTTTGGTGGTTAGGGAGGAATTAGGGAACACGCAGACACACACACACACACACACACACACACACACACACACACACACACACACACACACACACACACACACACACACACACACACACACACACACACACACACACACACACACACACACACACACACACACACACACACACACACACACACACACACACACACACACACACACACACACACACACACACACACAGACATTACGTCTATTTATATATAGATTTTAAATCCCTACCCAATACATAAATTAAAGAAGCACCTTGTAGATTTTCGTAACCTTTTTAAAAACCATTGATTTGATGAAATCAACTGAATTTCAAAAAAAAACAATTTCAATAAAATGTATATGTAAAATCAATAAAAAGGAAAAAAAAAACAAAAGAAAAAATATTTTTAATTTATCTTGCCAGCAGTACAAAGTTGTTGCATGCAGTAACTCGCCTTATTCACTATCCGATTCGATTGTTATCTGCTCGTTATCTGAGGCAATTCGGGTGTGAAAGGTTATCCGTTATCCGAAGCAATTTCGGTGTGAACGGTTATCCGCTATCTGCTATCTGCTATCCGCTATCCGCTATCCGCTATCCGTCCGGTGTGAACGTACTATCCACTATCAACTATCTGCTATCCACTATCAGAGGTTATTTTACTCCGGTGTGAACGATTATCCACTATCCGCTATCTGCTATCGGAGGCAATTCCGGTGTGAACGGTTATTCACTATCAACTATCTGCTATCCACTATCAGAGGTTATTTTACTCCGGTGTGAACGATTATCCACTATCCGCTATCTGCTATCGGAGGCAATTCCGGTGAGAACGGTTATTCACTATCAACTATCAGCTATCCACTACCCACTGCCATCCCGGTGTAAACTGGCCTTTAGAATTTCAAGCATTCTTAAATAACGGGTACTAATCGTGATTTTCGGCTTATGTTTTTTTTGAATGAAGGTGCTCCCACTTTTATTGTGACAAAACTAAAATTTGGGAATCTTCACGTTTATTGAAGATCAATTTGTTTCAGGCGCTCATTGGCTTAAAGTGATTTTATTACAGCGTCATAACTTTCTGGAAATCGTTAACACTAAATAAGTTTTGTTTAAATAAAAGGTTTTAGCCATTGTGAACATATAAAACGTAACGTAATTGTGCAAGCGTAACATAATTTTGTAACCAGGGTTCAGACTTATAGATCCCTTTACCGGTGGTAACTTCAAACAAAATTCTTTGGAGTACCTGGTTTTTTTACTGTAGATAGTAAGCACGGACAGTACTTGCGTTATAAATTAACATGCATTTCTAAAGCAAGGCTGATAGCAAGAAGCATAAACTACTGTTGACCGCTTTACAGGTCCAAAATGTTGTTTTATTATTTTTACATTTCCAGATTTTGTTGAAATATAAATTTGTAAGATATATCACCCATATACGTTTTTTTACATATTATAGCGTGCATTATACTTTTTTACAATTAAAGGGATATAGGATATCCACTTTGTTTAGCAAAGTCAATATTTAATAATTAAGCTATAGTAATTAGTGCTTTTACATTAAGATCTACTACTATATAACCCCATATTGCGTGTTTTTGAGTAAAAACAACTGTTATGTAACAAGTAGATTAAAATCAATAATACCCACATTATTAAAAAAAGTTTTTTGTAACGCTTGGAAATACTGTAAAAAAAGATAACTCATGAAACGTTGCTATTACGTATATTTTTATAATTAGAATTTTTAACATGTATTTTAAAACTAATATTATTTTAAAATAAATTTTTACATCTGAAATAGAACTGAATAACTATAGCAAAGTTAAATTCTGTTGTGCAGTTGTTCATTAATTAAAAAATTTGTCATATTTGTGACGACCAAAGTGGAATCGAAAAGAACCAGGCGCTAAAATATGTACACAGTCAAATTTATAGAGAAACTTTCCCAATAGAGAAATTGAACCCGTAACCTCCAAATTCGATTCTGGCCTGTTAGGTATCCATTACACAATAGGCCAGACAAAAAAAGAGAAAAAGTTCAGGGCCCTTTATTAACGCCTGCACTTTAAGTTTTCATGAGAGGGACACAATGTGTCACACCTTCCACCACCAAGAGAAGAGCTGCTCTCAGCCTCTTTGATTCCACTTGTACACATCCACCAGGATCAATAAGCCAGTGTATCTACCGTAGCACTGGGGGTACACTGGTACACATACCTGGAGGTGTGTATCGGTCACCAAATATGTGAAGACCCCACGTAGAGTCGAAAATAACTGGGCGCTAAAAAATTTAGACAGCCATATTTATTGAAAAATTTGCCTAATACAGATATTAAACCTGTAACCTCCAAAGTCGACTCCGGGGTGCTATCTATTACACCATTGGGGAAACAAGAAAAATAAAAAGATCATCGCCCTTTATTAATGCTTGCACTTTAAGTTTTCATGAAAGGGAAAAAATGGGTCACACATTCCCACCAAAAGAACAGCTGCTCACAGCCTCTTTGATTCAATTCACACACCTCCACCAGCCTCAACAAGCCCATGTATCTACCATAGCGCCGAGTGTACACTGGTATACATACTTGGAGGTGTGTATCGGTCAGCAATTATGCGACGACCCAAAGTAGAAGCGAAAATAAATAACCAGGCGCTGAAAAATTTAAACAGCCAAATTTATTAAAAAATTTGGCGGATACAGGAATTGAACCCGTAACCTCCAAAGTCAATTCTGGCATGCTATCCATAACACCATAGAGACAAGGAAAGGAGAAAGGTAATCGCCTTTAATTAACACTTGCACTTTGAGTTTTCATGGAAGGAACACAATGTGTCACATATGTAAACAAATTTAATTTGGTCAGTTTCCAATAGTATAAAAAAACTAAGTAGCAATAATGATTGTTATAAATTGTTTTTATACATGCTAATTAATGTTTTTATTAATTATTGCACTATTTTTTAAGCATAAAACAAACAGTAAAGTAAAGACACGCCGTAGCTGTAGGTCCTTTTTAACTCAAATAAATAACAGATCACTTAAGGAGCATTTTTGTTGCTTATCGTTTGTGCTTTAATATTAAGCTCTAGACGCAATGTTTTCTTTACAAATATCTGTTGATTACATAAATTTAAAAAAACCCTAATAAAAAGGTTTTAATGCAAATTATAATATATATTAAAAATGTGTTTTCTTACAACAAAGGAAACAAAAGCTATCTTTTAACAGTAAAAACTTAAAATTTAGATGCTAAATTTGTGTTAATTTATTAAATTGCTTTGATTGTTTACAATTGTAGGTGCAAAAAATTTTTAACGATACAGGATTTTTAGAGTAATACATAAAAAAAATGAGTCGTCATAAAAAGGTAACATGAAGATGGTAAAAAAAAGATTTAAAAAACTGATGGTGTTAGGTTTAGGTTTATAATATGCTTGGGCTTAGGGATATGTTTTCTTGATTTTAAACTTTGTGTTAAACTTAATTTCCAGCTTCAAGTTTGTTTTATTTATTTGGTGTAAACTTTCTGCACCAGATCTAACGACCAAAATCACGTTTTTAATATCGCCACCTTAATGTAGACGAATGACAGACAAGTAGACCGTATAATGAAAAATAGACCCAGGCGCTGATGAGAACTAAAATATCCAGTATTGCCAACATTCGCAGAGTGAGATGTTGAGGGAACTGTTTCTTTTGATAATGCAAGGCCACAAAATTTCCTGCGATAGTGTTGTAGCGGTATAAACTTTTAAATCAATACTACAGTGCGAAAATGATTGCATGTAGCGGTGTTCAGAAGGAGTGTCGGGAAAAACATTTGAAAAAAATTTTAATATTGAGATAGATTTATTATTTATAAAGTTACCCAAATATGTTTACAAAGTTACCCAAATATGTTTAATGATTTTTTTCCATAGTCATAAACTTTTTAAGATGTATTTTTAAAGTACAGGAGCATTACTGAAAAAAGCAAAAAAATATTGATAAATCAAATGCACTACATTCTTGTGTTTATAAAAAACGAGATTTCATTATAAAATTGGATTTATATAAAACGATAACGTTACGGCATATATAAAACGCTATTTTACAATATCTGGTGGGCTCATTCTTTACTAAATAATTATTTCCGTTAAGAACACAGCATTTTAACAAGCGTGAAAACACTAGAAATTACTTAACATTAAAGTTTAAGTATAACATAATTAATGTTCAAGTTAAGCAAAACGTCAAATAATTTGATTTACTATAAACTTTAATTTGGAGAAAATATTTTATCCCAAAATCTATGCACATACTTCAGCTTTAAAATTTAAAGTTAATTTTTTAGTAAACTTTGAAATTAATGTTCCAAACATAACTTTATTGAGTTGAAACTTTCAAAAAAAATTAATCACCTACCTAGCATAATTAAAATGTGAAAAGTGTACAACCGCAAAGTGAAAATTGCAACGAAATAAATGACTTTCGTTTGTCAAAAGTTTGTTGTAACGGTAACAATTTAAAGAATTAAACAGCTTACAATAGGAAATACTTAACAAAATTAGAGAAAAAAATTTGTGAAGCTAATAAATAGAACATTTAAAGTTTTTAGAATAATGAAATGTTTAAAATAACCATTATAGATGTCGTTTATTTTTTATTTTATAACATTTTTTTTCTTTTAAGACGCCAGATCAAAATTTTTTCATGCTGCTAGGCAGGTGAATTGCTTTTAAAAAATCAGTTGTTATTTTTCACTTACAATAATATGTTTAGTATATATAGAACAATGATTATACAGACAGTCCCGGGTAGAAATAAAAGGTAGTTTTCAGACGCGTTAGGCGTGAGCGTATGGATGCATAAGCGTTATGGCGACGAGGTCCATAAGAAAAAGAAAATAATAATAAATATTTGTAAGTGGACTATTGAGGTGTTTTGGCTGGCTGGTTTGTTTATATAAAACTTATTTATAATTTTTTTTAAATTTGTAACATTGTAATTTAAACGTTAAACATTTTGTGTTCAAATGTTTTTTATGCTTTAAAAGCAATGTTTCAAATTCTTCATATAGGAAAAACAGCAAGCTTTATAACGCATATTCGCGCGGGCGCGCGCATATGCGTTTAGAGGAGGCGGCTGGCTATAGCCAAAATGCAAAGTACTTATTTTGCACTGCTTTCCTTCATGCCGAAATCTATAACGCTTATTCCAGCGGAGACGCGCATAAGGGCTATTGCCTGCGTCCGAAAAATGGCCTTTATTTCTGCTCGAGACTGTAGTTTAAATTTATATGTGGCGAAAAAAGTTTTTCTTTACGCAGGGTGAGGCATACAACAGATTAGGTTTCAAGATTCGCATAAAACAGGATACGCAAGGCCAATTTAACTTAGCACTAACTGCGCAGCAAAATAGGACATATTACAATATTAACAAACAATCAATAATATAATACTGTTGAATGTTTGTGTCGGGATTCAGGATTTAAGTAAGAAAGAAGTACGTTGTGCCACTGCGCCACAACCTTGACTATTTGTAAAGGATCTATTATTTTTTAGCCAATAGAAACTTGCTGGTTACCAGTACAAAAACATATAGGCTAATGTTTATCCGCTCTAACACACAAACGCACCGACTATCCCGGCAAACACGATGAACGTCATTGCTAATCCGTTAAAATAGAATTCTTGTCGAAGAAATGTGTGACATTGTCTGGCGGGGCGAGTATTGTTCAGGTACTCCAGAGTTTCATTCATGACAATTTTACTTGGATATCCCGGTAAATACGGCTCTTGAACCTGTCTCCAGAAGATTGCAAGCAACAAAACCTGCGTCAGAAGCAATTAGGAGGCTGGTATGAGGCAGGTAAAACTGCACCAAAGACAGGTGAAAAGTAGAAGACAGCTAAAACTTCCTCAGAGTTAGGTAGGAGGCAGGGTAACTGTCTCCTATGTTAAATCATATACATGAATAAAAGTAGGTAAGACGCAGTTAAAAGTGCCTCAGAGGTAAAACATTCCTCCTTCCTCCCTCCATCGCAAGTTTTACTGTCTTCTACCTGCCTCTCTTCTAAATTTACCTGCATACACCCTGCTTTCTACCAATTTTCCTTTATCAATTGAGGCTCCTAATCCTCACCGGGGTAAATTTAGAATATTTCGTTAAGCAGACCGTTAGATAAAACATTAACCTAAAACAAACCTCAAGTTTTCTTATATTTAAAACAAAAAATAATAAAAAGGTAAGTTTTTAATATTTCATTGTGCAAGTTATGGTATTTTCAGAAGCTTGCGCGATTAATAACGTTTATCTATTAAAACCAATGGTTTTTAAAACATTTGTTAAAACTTTTATGTGCAGGGTAACTATCTTGAAACATTATATTCAAATAATATTATCAACGAAATTTATCTTTAGTAAAGCCGAATAAAATTTAATAAATTAAAATTAAAATAACACGTTTAATTTACACAAATTTATAATACAAACAACTAGTTATACGAGTTATATGACGAATGCCCTAACAAAATCACGAGAATTTGCAGCCGCACGAAAAACGGGCTATAAAATAGCTAAGATATGGCTGTAGCAAACAATTTAAAAAAATAAATACACACACACACACACACACACACACACACACACACACACACACACACACACACACACACACACACACACACACACACACACACACACACACACACACACACACACACACACACACACACACACACACACACACACACACACACACACACACACACACACACACACACACACACACACACACACACACACACACACACACACACACACACACACACACACACACACACACACACACACACACACACACACACACACACACACACACACACACACACACACACACACACACACACACACACACACACACACACACACACTCACACATAGACATTACGTCTATTAAGTTTTCTACTTGTTCCAAATTTACTTTTGTATCCCGAAATGTCCTTGGCTTTTAGTTTCTAAAACCCTTTTGTGAATAATTGTTAAACCAGTAAGATAATTTAACGTTAAACCAGTAAGATTTCATTGTATTAATAATAAAAATTTATGTTTTTTTTAAAACTATTGGAATAATTGGTCTTAAAAAATAACTGATTTAATTTCGGCCAGCTTTAATTTCAGCCACCTGTTTTTTCCACGCGCAAAATTATAAAATAAACTGCGTGTGGCTGGATAAACTGTTATGTCATCTATTTTTTTTAGTTTATTCCACAACATTGCACAAGGCAAATGCACATAAAAAATATTAAAAATAAAAATAATAGAAGTAGCAAAATTTTTTGAATTAAATACATCTTGAAAAAAACTGTAAAAACAGTCAAAATTGTATAGATTGACAGATATACAACCTCTGCTAAATTTTGAGTCTAAACACTAACAAAATAATTATCTAAATCTACCCTTCTGTTTGCAAAATATTTTATCATTTTTTTACCTTATTGTTCGTGATTTTTGGCTATATGTTTTGCCTTGTGGAAATCAAAATGGGAAAAGCTAAAAATTGGAAATCTTTACGTTCATCAGCGAAAATTTTTTTCCAGAACTCTTTGGCTGAACGTAACTCTTGAGGCTCATAATTCTTTGTAAATCTTTAAAACTAAACAACATTCTTGAAAAAGAAAAAATTTTGATCATTTTGATTTTTACCAACTCTTTTTTTAAAACGTTATGGAAACATTAGTAATATATAATATATATATATATATATATATATATATATATTATATTACTAATGTTTGCGTGAGTTAGTTTTTAAAAATTGTGAAATTGAATTCAAGTTCAAATAAGCCTCAAGAGTTACGTTCAGCCAATGAGTTCTGAAAAATTTTCAGCTAATAATTTTCACAAGGCAAAATCGCAGCAAATAATAAGGTAAAAAATCAAAAATAAAATATTTTAAAGCAGAAGGATTAGTTAATAAGTATTTTATTTAGTGTTTAGACTGAAATTTAGCGGAGGTTGTATATCTGTAGATATATATTTTAAATATGTTTTTACATTTTTCAAAATATCCTAAATTCGAAAAAATTTTGTATTATTATTTATTTAATATTTTATATACATTTATTTATCAATGTATCAAATAAACTTTGAAAAAAATCGAGATAGAGACAGTTTTCTGCCCCGCCCCGCGCAGTTTTATTTTATAATTTTTTTTTTTTTTTTCGCCCAATATTTTTTTAAATTATTTTACTCTTTTTTTTTGAACAGTCGACTTTAATCCAATTTAATATTATACTATTATATTATTATTATATTATACTTTAAGTTCTAGCGCGCGCGCGCGCGCGCGCGCGCGCGCGCGCGCGCGCGCGCGCGCGCGCGCGCGCGCGCGCTCAGTGTGTGTGTGTGTGTGTGTGTGTGTGTTTGTATATATATATATATATATATATATATATATATATATATATATATATATATATATATATATATATATATATATATATATATATATATCTTGTATATATATATGATATATATATATATTCTGTGTGTGTGTGTGTGTGTGTGTGTGTGTGTGTGTGTGTGTGTGTTTGTGTGTGTGCCTGTGCATATATTTTTTAATTATTGCTCACTGTTAAGTTGTATAGCCGTTTAGCTACAAGTTGTCGTGATTTTGTTCAGGCATTCCGTCCATTATAACTCGTATAACTAGTTGTTTGTATAAATTTGTGTAAATTAAACATATTAATTTTAATTTATTAGATTTGAACGTTGATAATATTACTTGAATATAATGTATAACTTTTTAACAAATGTTTTTTTAAAAACCATTATGCACCGCAGAGTTCTGAAAATACCATAACTACAGCAATGAAATATTAAAAACTTACCTTTTTATTATTTTTGTTAAATATAAGAAACTTGAGGTTTGTTTAGGTTGATGTTTTATCTGTAACATTCTGTTTAACGAAATATGCTAAATTTACAAGTAAATTCAGAGCTGCTCAATTGATAAAGGAAAATACACGGTGTATGCAGGTAAATTTAGAAGAAGAGAGGCAAAAGACAGTAAAAGAGAATGTCTAAAAGCCTAACTGCGTTACCTATCTGACGTGACAGTTACCGTCTCCTACCAGACTCTGAGGAAGTTTAAGCGTCTACTTTTCACCTGTCTTTTGGTGTTCTGCATCCACAGCCTCCTAGTGGTCTGGGTCGGCGGGTTTGTTGCTTTCTGGAGACAGGGTTAAAAACCGTATTACCGGAAATCGAATTGCATGAATGAAACTCTGAACGATACTCGCCCGGATGCTCACACATTTCTCAACAAATTCTATTTAAACGGATTAGCAATGACATTCATCGTGTTTGATAGTGCGGTGCGTTTGTGTGTTCCAACGGATAAACATAGCGTATAGCTAGCTAATTAACCAGCAAGTTTCTATCACTAAAAAATAATAGATATACCTAATAGTCTAGCTAGCACAAGTGGCACAATCTATTTTTTCTTACTTAATAATTTTTCGTGTAACAATCTATTTTTTTTTGATATTTGTAACATTGTAACAATCTATTTTTTGTGCTAAATTCACCAATATATCTGTTTTATGCGAATATGAAACCTAATCTGTTGTATGCCTCACCTCATAAAGAAAAACTTTTTTCCACCACATGATTTAGAAATTTCGTCTCGACCATTCGGACGCAGGCAATGACCCTATTCTCCGCTGGAATAAGCGTTAGATTTCGGCGGAATACTGCGAAATCATCTTTGCATTTCGCACCAGCAGCTCACCGCGTATACATTATAAAGCTTGCTGTTTTCTATATGAATTTGAAACATTGCTTTTAAAGCATAAAAAAATTGAACTTCAAAATATTTTCAAAACATTTTGGCAAAATGTTTTACAAAATTAAAAAAAAATTATAAATAAGTTTTATATAAACGAACCAGCCAGCCAATTTCAATAGTTTACAAATATTTATTATTATTATTTTCTTTTTCTTATGGACCTCGTCGCCATAACACTTATGCACTCACGCCTAGATTTACCCATCTGAAAACTACCTTTTTATTTCTACAAAAACTGTCTGTATAACTATATATACTAAACATATTATTGTAAGTGAAAAATAACAACTGATTTTTTAAAAGCAATTCCCTGCCTAGCAGTAATGAAAAAATTTTGATCTGGCGTCTTAAAAGAAAAAAAAATGTTATAAAAAATAAAAAATAAATGCGGCGTCTTATAATGGTTATTTTAAACATTTCATTATTCTAAAAACTAAATGTTCTATTTTATTAGTTTCACAAATTTTTTTCTCTAATTTTGTCTTCATATTTCCCTATTGTGAGCTGTTTAATTTTAAATTTTACCGTTACTTTTTTGACGAACAAAAGTCATTTATTTCGTTGCAATTTTCACTTTGCGGTTGTACAGTTTCACATTTTAATTATGCTAGGTAGGTGATTAATTTTTTTTGAAAGTTTCAACTCAAAAAATTATGTTTGGAACATATGGTAAAAATTTTACTAAAAAATTAACTTTAATTTTTAAAGCTGAAGCATGCATAAAATATTTAGGATAAAATATTTTTTTCTCCAAATTAAAGTTTATAGTAAGAATTTTTTGACGTTACTTCAGCTAAAAATTCAGTATGTTATACTTAAACTTTAATAAGTATAATTTCTAGTGTTTTCACGCTTGTTTAGAATGCTGTGTTCTTAACGGAAATAATTATTTAGTAAAGAATGAGCCCCATATTTGTAAATAGCGTTTTATATGCCGTAACATCATATAAACCCAATTTTATAATGAAATCTAGTTTTATAAAAACGCCAAAATGTTGCATTAGTTTAATTTTATCAATATTTTTTGCTTTTTTCAGTAATGCTCCTGTACTTTAAAAATACACTTAAAAAGTTTATGACTATGGAGAAAAATCATAAACATATTTGACGTTTCGTATATATCAGTTATAAATAATAAATCTATCTCAATATTAAAATTTTTTTCAAACTTCCGACACTCCCTTCTGGACACCGCTACATGCAATCATTCACATCTGATTTTAAAAGTTTATACATTACTATGGCAGAAAATTTTGTGGCCTACATTTATCAAAAGAAACAGTTCCCTCAACATCTCACTCGAATGTTGGTGGAATATGTTGGGTCTCATACCGGCGCCTGGGTCTCCTACGCGGTCTCTATCTCATTCTATTGAGGTGGCGATATTAAGAAAAACTTGATTTTGGTCGTTAATCTGGTGCAGAAAGTTTACACCGAATAAATAAAACAAACTTAAAAGCTGGAAATTAAGTTTAACACAAAGTTTAAAATCAAGAACATATCCTAAGCCCAAATTATTGAACCTAAGTTTTTTGTTTACCATCTTCATGTTACCTTTTTATGACAACTCATTTTTTATGTAAAAAATCCTGTATAGTTAAAAATTTTTTTTGCACCTACAATTGTAAACAATCAAAGCAATTTAATAAATTAACACAAATTTAGCATCTAAATTTTAAGTTTTTACTGTTAAAAAGATTTTTGTTTCCTTGTTGTAAGAAGACACATTTTTGATATATATTATAATTTGCATTAAAACTTTTTATTAGGGTTTTTTTAAATTTTGTAATCAACAGAATTTGCGTCTAGACTTTAATATTAAAGCGCAAACGACAACAAAAATGCTCCTTTAAGCGATCTGTTATTTATTTGAGTTAAAAGAACCTAAGCTACATATATCTTACTTTATATTTTTTGTTTTATACCTAAAAATAGTGCAATAATAAAAATAAGTAACATGTATAAAACAATTTATAACAATCATTATTGCTACTTAGTTTTATACTATTGGAAACTGACTTGTTTATATGTGACATCTGTTATTTTCATGAAAACTCAAAGTGCAAGTGGGAGGTGCTTTCTCTTTTCCCTTTGTATAAAA
>JASAMX010013094.1:0-10234 GCA_030248175.1 Microlaimidae sp. YZB2_3
ACTCGCAATTTTATCCTAGTGATATGCATCTTGGGACATTAATATGCAATTATATTATACAGTCCTGGCTTTAGCTTTTTTGAATCGGTTTCAATTAGGGTAGTGCATTTAATTTCGGCACTTTTTTGTTTTTCCGATGTAACGTTTTACTGTATGGCCCGATTTTCATGTTTGATAGCTCATTTTGAAGCTTTCACGATACTGCGTTGCGTCACAAAAGTTTCACCGTACGAAAGTATTTTTTTACTTAATTAAATTAGTTTTTAAAAAAATGGAAAATTGCCGAAATTAAATATGTGCATTTAATTTCGGCACTTTATAAACAATCGATTGTTTCTTAGTCAAAAAATCATCATTTTCAAAAATTTAAAAGCCTATCATATTCTCCAGACAGTTTTCTTTAATTTAAGCTTTTACTTGTTGTTCAACGTGTAACTGGCAAAAAGTTACAGCTAAAATGCCACATGGTATCAAAATGAGCAAAATTTGGGAAAAAAGTGCATTTAATTTCGGCACTTTTTAAAAGGGCCCTCTTAATCGATTTTAAGTGCAGTGCTATGACCCCTACACATTTCAACGTTGTCTTTTAACTATTTACAACTACAATTTAACATCCGACCACTTAATTCAATCTGTTTTTACCTACAGCATATGAGTGCCGAAATTACACTATTTTATTTTATAACGATTGCTCATCACAGACGCAACGTAGAACCACGGGGACTAAAAATTCAGAAAATAGACTAAATTTTACCAGGACAGTTTAATTTTTAAACCAACTTATTGCGTAATCATGAAATGCCCATGTTCTAAAAACGAGTAACAAATTTATTTTTTATAAATCACATAATTTCACATGAAAATATCATAACATAACAAATAAGAAGCTCACGACAGTCATCTACATATAATTAGCTTTCATTTGAGCTATCAAACGTCGTATTCCGTCCAGGATTACCAAAGATATAGTCCAAAATCGAAAATGCCCAATTGGGAAAAGTGCCGAAATTAAATGCACTACCCTATTACCACTGATAAATTCTTTTTGCTTTTATTTGGCTTGAGCGTTTATTTTTCTTGTTTTGTTATGACAGACGGTAGTTGAGCTCTTTAATTCAAACTGAAAGACTAACTTTAATTTGGTTACCCGGAGCTCTTGAGCTCCCTCCACTTTAAATGGACCGAGCTCCGGAGCATCACTAGTTCATAGTTTTTTTTATTGCATGTTGTAAACTGCATGAAATCTTAGCCACGATTTTATTATTTTATTTTTATTTAAAAATATAAAAAACACACTTTTTTGTATTAATTTAACTTTTCGGACAAAGAACTCACATTAAAATTTCTTTGAAAAAATATTCGTAAAAATACACGCAAATCAATACAATCCATGCTGCAAATAAAAATTAGTTAAATTCTACAAAAATTATGCATTTAATAGTTTTCATGAAAACTACTTTTGCATGTATAAATTTTTATTAAAAAGATCATATAAGTGAATATTATACAAGGCACGGGACTAAAGTGGCAAGACGGTCTGTCTGGACTAGTAGATTTCCCAGGAACTTTAGAGCAACCTTTAGAGCTCCGTTTTTTTGTACTAATATTATGAATACTTAAAGAGCTATGCAATAGATTATTTTGTAAAATCTTTTTGTAATATTGTTTTATCAAATCACAAAAAAAAACGCTAAAAATAAGTGTTAAAAATCAAACACTAAGCGAAATTAAATTTTCGTTTCGTCTTATACGGCAATCAAAAGCCTCTTCTAAACCTTTTGTTGGTATAGTTGAGTTTTTTGGGTAAACCAACAATCGAAACGAACCTGTGGCCCCTGAAGCTAGTGTAAAGAACTATAATAATAGTATATTCACCACCTGCATATATAATAATACTCACAGATGATGACCAAACACAAAACGTATAAGCATTTCAAACGTTTTAAACTACAAAATGAGAAACAACTCAATATTTAAGCATTTAATATGTAGGCGTGAAAAATTTAAGTTAATCATCGTATTTTACTCCGTTTCAGTAATTTTTCAAATCCATTTGCTATTATAAAGGTAAGCAAAGCACATAGATGTTTTGTTTTTTTTGGGGGGGGGGGGGCAGAGAGGTCCACCGTCCACCTCCCCCCAAAGCTCGAGAGCGGTCCGGCCTGGCCTGACCCCCTCCTCTCCCCGAAAATCATTTTATTTGTATTTTTAACTTAGTTTATTAAACCTACATAATCTGTTACGAACAATTTCAGGCTACCAGGATTTTGCAATTTAATTCATTGATATAAAAATTTGTGATTTTGTATGTTTTATGTTTAATTACTATTTTTTATGTCATTTTTTATGCTTAGTATTTCAACTTTAATGTTTATATAGGGTGTCATGTCAATGCGTCTTTCATGCCTTATGATATCCTGCATTTTGCAAAATAAAAATTCAATTCCCCCCGGCCAATTTAGAAGTATAATTTTTTATTCACTGTCAAAAACATGGTTTTTTAGTTAAAAACAGTGTTTAAATACATACTTTAGACCTAATAGACTGTTTTAGTATATAAAATTCAATATTAGACCTAACACTTAAATTATTGATTATAAAAAAATTTGTTAAAAAATCGGACCCCCCTGCCCCCCTAAATTTGAAATCTCGCACCCCCACCCGGGGGTGGACACGCCCCCTAGCGGACCCGACCAAAAACATCTATGGCAGAGCAGGAAGCAGAGCAAGCAGACTTCATGTTTTGCTAAAAAAATTTGTTAAATTTGTTACGCCATGTTAATATCAACCTGAATTCACTTTACAGGAAGGAAAAAACTATAAACAAAAAGATCATTTTGCCAATAAAAATAAAAAAATACTAATACATGACATACTCACCAGTTTTTTGTTAGAAAATCTATACCCGCAAAAATCGACATAAAAACACTTTTATAATCTAATCTAACTCTATAAAATGATTCATTTACCAAAATATTCATCTCAACAATTACAAAAACATTACAATAGAAATTTTAGTGTTATTTTAAACATTACTAAGATTTACACCATTAAGGATGATGAAGGTTATTGTATGTACTGGAAGGTCTCGTAAAGAACTTGCTGATGATGTTTGTAAAAAAATAAATGGGACCAAAATTGATATACGAAAGACTAAAATATTAGATAAAAAATACGATTTTCCACGAAGACTCTTGCATTTTAAATTTTTTTTTAAATTGTTACCCATAGCATTCTAATTCCTCCGCACATTTTTTTTAATCGTATTTCACATGTTTCGGTAAAAACAAAAGTCACGAAATTAAAAAAAAATCACTAATATCAATTTCTGTAGCAATATTTTTCCATTTTTACAAAAAAAATCAAATACACCTTGCATCTGAAATATATAAATAACAAGAATGTTGTAATATTCCGGTATTATAATACACATAAAATATAGAACATATTGACATGGCTCAATGCGCGAAACATACCGAATTAATGCAATTTTTTAAGCAAAAACGAAATCAATGGTTTTTTTATTAATGACACCATATTGATATCTTATTATCTGGTATACTTTATGTTTATTTTAAGGTTTAGTGCTAGCAAAGTGAATAAAACATTTTGAAATAATCAAATTCCCTTAAGAAAACTAAATTTAGATAACTCCCCTGGTCCCAATCATTAAAAAATCAACAAAAAACGATGTGTCATTTTCTTATTCTAATTTTTTATTTACTGGTGTCATAACCAAACCTAAGAACTTCCAATACAATAAAATTTTTGTTATCGTCCTATCAAAACATGACGCATTCAATAATACATGATATAATTAAAAACAACCATAAACATTTCTTTATATTATACATAATTTTTAAAAGAGATTGCGATAACCTGCCATGGTGATCAAAGCGATACCAATTCTTTTTAATTTCTAAAAAAAAATTATATGCACTAAAGAACATATTATCAGTATATAATAGAAAAGATGTGCATCGAAAAAAAGCTAAATGAATACTTCGGCAGAGCAAGGTTTATGAACAATATATAGGTATACATAAGTAAGAACGTCTACTTAAAGGTGCGGTGCGGAATCAAAATTTTTGACTTCGATTTTAATAATTTTTCGTAAAAACCTTACCCCTGCCCCAATAACCCACAAAAAATGTTTCAACAAAATATCTCCAGTGGTTCAGGAGTTATGACTCCACAAAAATGGCGCTTTTCGACAATTCTTTACGTGAAAGATTGCTTAATAGGTATAACGATTTAAGTTACAAATTATCCACTTAAAAGCTACTTTCTACCTTAATTTGATACTTAGATCGTTAAAATTGGTGCAGTAGTTGTCGAAATATTGTGGATCCCTTACAAAAAACCCGCGATTTTTTCATTAAAAACCCCAAACGACGGCAGTGATTTTGAGAAGTTCGCTTAAACTTTTCTCCTTTACTTTGTGTTTTTAGCGAAAAAATCGAGTGTTTTTTGTACGAGAAACGCAATATCTCGACAAATACTGCACCAATTTTAACAATCAATGTATCAAATTAAAGTAGAAAGTTGTAAATTAAATCTTTTTTAAAAAATTAAATTTTAAAATTAAATCGTTTTTTTAAAAATTAAATCATTTTTCGTCCTCTTAAAAACCAACATTTTCAGCTTTTTAATTTACCACGGTTCTAATAGTCGCAAAAGTGAGATTTTAGATTGTACTACCAAAATTTTATAGGAAAACGTCAAAAAAATAAAGAGTTTTTGTAAATTAAATCAGTGTTTTGGTTTTCATAAAATTTCATTGCAAAATTAAGGGAAACCCAAAAAAGCGCTCAAATAATAATTTTAAAAACCGTAGATTTTAAATATTTTTGTTTTGTTAACATTAGTTTGAATATAATATTATGTCATGTCTGAAATTTTTATTTTTGCCTACCAAAACATTGGGCACTGCAGCTCCACCTTTAGTGAACATCACCAATTAAGCTACTTAACTCGTTATGAGTAAATAACTTTTTTTATTAACCTGCACTTGCAGTTGGAGCAAGCGCAAATACAGTTTAGCTGAAAAAATATGATTAAGATATAGATTAGTTTTTTTAAAAAAATATTTAAAATGTTAAAATGTTTAAAAAAATGTTTAAGATTTTTAAACTGATTAAAATAGGTTTTAATAAATAAACAACTTTAAAATCAGTTTTAGAAATAAAAAAAAATTTTGTCAGTAAACACTAAATACATATAATTTATTAACACAACTAAGCTTTTACTCTTATATTTGAATTTTTAATTTGTTTTTATTTGTATGTTATTAATGTACAACCGATTTTTGTTTTTATTTATGACGGACTTTGCTAACATTATGTCTGCAAACATGTCAAAGTTTTTTTGCAAAAAAATTTCGTGTTTAATTAGATATTATTGACTAAACAGTCGAAATTTCAAATCCGTCAAGTATGTTATGGACAAAAAGCCTATTTTTATAATTGTGCATTGCAACAACATTTCAACAATTATGAGATTTTAAAAAAGTTGCTACAATAATTTTAGTTTCTAGCAACCAAAGGTTCATTTATAAAAAACCAACACAAAACATCTGTTAAAGATTTTGCAGAGCAAGCGAAAGTGCTGTAATTGATTCTGAGTCCAAATCTTGCAGTGTGTCCTTCAACTGGGCGCTAATCAAATAGAATTTCAACATGGTCCCTCCTGATCTGGTTTTACCGGGCGCAACCTGTTGCTGCAGCAGCGAAGTTTGCAAAAAGGCAGGGAAGTGGTGCTCAACCACGTGATCAGTCGTCTGTGCCGCTGAGTAGAAGATTAATGAACAAAAACGGCAGTAGTGTTCTGGGAAAAAATCAGGATGTGTTTCAATGTGCCTGGTCCAGGTAAAGAAATGAGCCGTTTCGCAGCTGCACCGTGGACATAGGTAAAAGGGCAGTTCTTTATTGCGAGGTTGCGTGGGCCGCTCCCTCATTTTACACTCCTTACAACAATATAGTGGCGTCATAGAATTAATAGAATTACACATTTTTGAAGAACCCACTGTTAGATTATTTTGCAAAGCAAAATTAGTGTTGCAAGTGGAGCTAGTGCAATTTTCAGATGTTGTTGGCGCAGTTTCTTCTACCAAGCCCACTCGTTTAATTTCATTTAGCAAAATAGGCTCTAGAGCTTTTGAAGAAGACGCTTTTTCACAAACCCAAGAGTCATTAGTAGGCGATAGTGGATTATCTTTTTCATTTAAAAAATTGGTTCCATCATTAACAATAACACCCGCTGAAGTGGAAGCTAATGGGGATGAATGAAAAGATGGTGTGCTAGCCGGTGGCGTTGGAAGTTCCTGATAAATAGGTTTGACCATAACAACAGGTTGCAAAGTTTCATCAATATTTTCCAAAGTAGACATGTTTGCGCAAGGAATTGCATTTGTTTCCAAATTTTTAGCTACAGAGTCTTCAATTTCTGTCAAATAACCGTTTGCATCATTACTGGGCGTGGGTGTGAGTTGAGAGTTCATTGTTAAAGAACAATTGTTTGCACTGTTAGTTTCAGAAGGTAACAAAATTTGAGGTGCTAAGCGGGCATCTGCTCCATTAGTTTCCAAATTGTTTGCATCAGAGCTTGCAGGACTTTTTATAATTTTGTTGGTCAAGTTTGAGAGTTTGATATCTGACCTGCAAATTGGTTTCAAGGTTTTTCTTGCTCTTAATCTAGTATGAGAAGTGGGAGAAGATGATACAGCGTGTTGCTGCATAAAACCAATAGCATTTCTGGTTGCCTTTTTGCCAACTAGAGGCACAATTTTTTTATCAGTATTTCTTTTATTTTCTTCCAAATTAAAGAGCAAATTTTGCTTCTCTTTTGATGGGACCTATAACAAAAGTTTATTTATGCAACATACTTAATTAAGAAAACCAAATATTTGTACACACGACATCAAGAATATGATCATTAATGCAAACAGAAAGATGCTGTTTTAAAAAACAAAAGAACAAACAAACCTATTAAGTTTCCTCTAATATGGTCAATAAATGGATGACTTATTTTTTAAATTACAGAGTTCTATTTGTTTACAATTTTTATATATATATATATAATTAATATTGTATAGAAGGGCAGAGGAGGGGGAGACAGAATTGTGGGGCAAGGGCCACCGCACTTTTTTTAGGTTATAAAAATGAAGCGCTACTTAAAGTCATAAATCAGGTGATATATGCAATGTATTTTTTTTATTTGTTCAAACACCACTTTTTGCTTATACATATGAAAATAAATAAACAAAAGTCTATTTCCATATGATTGGCTTGGTCGAAGACAGTTTTTAAGCAGTTTTTCGTGCATATTTAAAAAGTTATTCATATAGTGCTGTTACTACAGTAACAAACAAATTGATTAGACTTTAGGTTCTAAAAAAAGAAGTAAAACTATTACTATATGAATCGCTGGAGACAAAATTTTGTATGAAGCGAAAGACAAATTAGTGTATTTAAAAGGTTAAAACTTGAAGGAAATGTTTGCAAACGAATTATTTTTATGCAAAAATCATGTACTCCTCTCCTCTTTCTCAAACACCCTTTTAACCCCCATAGCCTACAGTATTTTTTACACCCTAGGGTATGGCACTTCTCCAATTGTCAAAAATCCCAACACCCTACCAGCTAAAACCAGCTCCATCAGCCGTCAGAGGTCGGTGATCTATGGTGGGGTACACTTCTCATTACCTTAAAATTATGCAGCCCTCCTCTCTCTACACAAAAATTTTAAAACTGCAGGCACCCAACCCAGCCCTCTAAAAACATATTAGATTTAGATATATTAGTTTAGATATCAAACCACAGATATCTGAGTTGGCGCCTAAAATTTGAAGGATAGGGGTCATCTGGCGTCTAAATGCTGGCGAAAATACCTGGGTTAGAGGTGGGAGGATAGATTGGGATCCCAGATTCTTTTAAATTTTGAAAAATTTAATCCGTTCACCCTACCAGCATTTTGTCATTTCACAAAATTGTTATAACATAAATTGGAATTTTGGATAGAATTTTAAAGGTTTTTTTTTCAGAAAAAATTTAAAAAAGAAAACATTTAAAAGACATACCTTGCCTACAGTTCTGCATAAAGATAGATATTTTTTTCTTTGATGAAGAAGTTTGGCACTGGGAGATAATGAAGAAACCACTTTTGATCTCTTTTTTGGTTTTCTACCAGAAGTTATTACAGAAGGTACAACAGAATTTACAGTAGGTTGTGGAGACACGATTTCACCATCTTTAGAAATAACTCCAGTATTGGGATAAATTTTGTTTAGAAGAGAAATTAGACACTGTTTTTGGTTCATTTGCAAAGACCTAAGAGATCTGTACTGTTCTTTGGGGTTTTGGTCTTCTTCATAATTTGACCATTCCATTTGCTGAGATTTGAGTACACTGGCAGTGATGTTTGCCCAGTCATTTGGTTTTAGTTTTACCGCAACTAAAGCATTGTGAATATATTTCCTCGAAATTTTCAAAAGAAATCCATCTGTCCAGATTTGTGCGCCATTATTTTGAGTTCTAGCTTGTCTTTTCAATCTTGCACAGTTTTCAAAACTTTTATTCCAGTTTAATTGTCTTTTTCTTGTGTATGTTTCACGCTTGTTTCCTTCACTAAATAAATCAGGTCTATGGATATTCAAATGAGAGCGCAATCTACTTTTTAGATTATTTCTAGGTCTAGATCTTTCCAAACAGTTTTGGCTGTTAACGGCAGTTGGTCTTGTGTTTTTCAATCGTCGTGTATTGATCTGTTTCTTGCTCCTAAGCAGATAATGTTGAGATTTGTAGCCATATTTAGAATTCTTGACTTTTTCTTTTCTTAAGCGAGCATTACTTGCTTTAAATGATGAATACTGAGCTGTAAACTTTACTGGTGATATTTTCTTAAGTGGACTTGGACTTTTAGCAAACGCTTCTTTTGCTTTTACTTTTGCATTAACATTTTTGTACTTAAGTTTTAATTTGTTGGCTAACCCCTGGCTTATTGTTGTATAAAAAAATGTTTGTTCACCATTTTGATTTTTTCCAGAAGTCGCTTTAGAAGATTTGTTGGAATTGGATTTTTCAACAATAGGAAGGGATTCATTGTAATTATGAACTAGGGGATCAACATTCCGTAAAGACTGATGCGTCCGTTTTGTGTGCAAATCTAATTGGGATTGATTGTAGAAGAATCGGGAGCAATAGTTGCAGGGAAACTCTGGTAGAAATGAGCTGTGAGTGTTTGAATCATTTCTCCACTGAAGAAAGTGTTCAAATTTCTTATTACAGATTGTGCATCTATAAAAATAAATAAAATAAGCACAAGATTTTAAACCATTACAAGTCTGCTAAACAATGAAAAAAATTTAAAATATTTGCTGCGTTCTAAGCTTTTAAAAATTTTAATATTTTTTCTATATTTAAAAACTCATCAAAATACTGCAGTTCAAAAATCACCAAAAAAGCATAGAAAATGAAGCTTATTTTTAACAAATTTTTTTACCCTATTTTGCACAATGATAATTTGCATGGGTAAAATAACTTCCACCAATTGGAAAATTTATTACCAAACAGACAAAAATTACACCCTGAAAATTATGCTCCCTTAAACATAAATTATTTTTAAATTATTGAAGATCTCCACAGTTTTCAATTAATATTGTGTGATATTTTTCAATGATATTTATTTGAAGCAATTTTTAATTTTTAAATTGTCTTTTGACGATTTTTAATTTATATTTGATCAGATAAAGCAAAAAGTTACTTCTGGAAAGCTAATCATGGAAGATAAACAGTTTCTAATATTGTTAATATAATGCAAATTATTTTGTCGATAAAAATTATTTTACACAAATTTTTGGTGTAAAAAACGGATTCTATCCTAGTTTTTGACGATTTTTAAACTGTAATATATTTAACAAATTTTCATTGGATCAAAAAAATTATTGTATTTTTTGAAAAACTGAGAACACGGGAATTTTTTAACAAGTTAAAAATGAGTTTTAAAAAATTCCATTAATTAAAGAACTCCACCTTTTATTCAACCAACAAAATAAAACAAATCCACATTATTTGCATACTAACATACTGTACCAAACATCATTACATTCTTTAATATTCTTGAAAAAACTTATAAATTACAAAAAACTAAAAAATACTTTTATACCCAAAAACTTAAACCTATAATATTTAAAAACTGAGGTTTTACAAACATGATAGTTTTAGATTATTTATTTTTA
>JASAMX010013095.1:0-30000 GCA_030248175.1 Microlaimidae sp. YZB2_3
ACAGGGTGTATCATAATGTTAGCCCCCCACCCTGTAGCCTTAACGTGACAACGGACCTTAACGATTTATACACCATTCGAAAGCCCATCTTTTTACAATTTTTTGGAATGTTTATTTATTTTCAGAAAATGAGTAGGTCAGGAGATACAGAGGAAAGAAGGTTCATTGATCAAATTCGGGCCATATCCTTCAAAGAGGCCAAGGATGCCGGCGCTGACTTCATAACAAAGAGCTGGGTGGCATTGAAATTGCGCAGAAGTGAAGACTTTGTTAAGAAAAACTGGAATAGAGACCCATACAACTGCAAAATGGAAATTTCGGAGGGAAGACCTCATCAACTTTCCCAAGAAAGCAAAAACTTGATTTCTCAGAGTCTGTCCAAATCGAAAAAAAGCGTTTGTGTTTTGGTTGCAGAATTAGAGGCAGAGCGGGGTAAAAAACGCAGCAACATGACTGTTTATCGAGAGCTGATCTGACAGGGTGCAAAGACCTTCCATGTGATACCCCGACCTGTGAAAACACAGAAAAACGCAGAGAACCGACTGTGGTTTTGTCAGTTTCTGTCACTTTGGGAAACTGCTGACTTCTGTCATTTGGCGTGTTCAGACGAGTTCTTCATTTATCAGACACGGCGCCTGAACTTTCAGAATGACCGAATTTGGGCTTTGAATCTCACAGATATCCCTGATGATAGCCGACTTCGCCAGGTGGTCAAGAAACCCATGTGCATAGGGATCTTCATCCTTTTCACAATTAAACGCGCAATGTGGGTTGTGAAAGAGGAAGGACAGTCTTGGGACGGGGCTTATTTCAGGGAAACTGAGCTTAAGCAGCATGTGATTCCATTTTTAAAAAACCCTGAAAATGTGCTTTCAGTAGATGATGTGACTTTTCTTCATGATCGCGCACCCTGCATGAAAGCTTTGGCGACCCAATCGTTGCTCAAAGAAAATCAAATCGATTTCTTTGGGAATGGTGAATGGCCGGGGAATTCTCCTGATTTGAATGCTTGCGAACATCTTGGAGCGGTGGTAAAGGACAGAGTGGAGACGCTTATGTTGCAAGAAAAAGGTGAAGGCAGGTATTCTAGAGAAACTCTGCTAAAGAACCTGCACGAAGTGCTTGCAGAAATCAACTATGATGCAGAACTCTTCAAGAACTTGTTAGAATCATACCCCAATATATTAAACGCAGTGGTGCAAGCTAACGGGTTGAGTACCAAATATTGAAACTATATCAGTATCTTTGTATTGAAATAGTAAACTTTTGGCGAAGACCGTTTTTCTTTACACCGATTCTGTCGAGCTCTAGGTAGGGAGGCTAACATTATGATACACCCTGTATATAACCCATGAAAAGCATAGGGTCAAAGGAGGAAATATACATAATTACTGGTTGTAAAATTGGCGTTTTTGTGTAATTAGCAATTATCCTGTACCCCTCTTTTGTTCTGAAAAAGTATAAATACTCACAAGATTTTCTTAGCGATCAAATGTCCTGTACTCTCTTTTTTTATATATATTTAGTGTATTTAATTTTGTTCTGCTGTGTTTAAAAAAACCTGCAATGGAATCTTTGCAGGTATATTTTTATGTATTTTGTTTATTTTAAATGTTCGCTTATTATAATTTGATTATGTATACTTGTTCATTGGAAAACGACCCGTTGGTGCTTGCTCTGTCCAGAGATTTTACTGAAGAGCACCAATCAGGAGGCGTCTGAAATTTTGGTGCGAAACGCCAAGGGCTGTCAGGTTTAGCATATAGCTGGATGGTTTTAAATTTCCAGCTATGTGTCTGGCTTGACTCCGCCCTTCTTCCAAGCAAGTACCAACGTCCAGCACATCAACACCACGCCTGTACATATGGTTGTACATTTGTTCTTGCTGTAAAGCTTGTTTACAAAACTAATTTGTGTTTGATGGTTAGATTTAAAACAAGCAGCAGTTAAAGAACAACAAACTGCAATCGTGGTATAGAACAGACGGTTTAGATATAGCTGGCTTAGTATAGTTATAAAATTACTAAAGCTTTCTATGTTCATTCCTGAAGTTGAAGATTGGAGGATCTCAACAGCTTATTTCTTTTTTTTAGGTTTCAATAAAAACAAGACCTTAAATGGTTTTAATTGAACAAACCGGTTTAAATATATTTAGTCAATGCACTATAAACATTTTAAAGTGCCTTGCTTTATATGTTTCGCGTTAGGTTCAATGTTATCAACTTTAACAACTTTAAAAAAATGAAATATAGTTTTTTAAAACGTTATTGTAAACTAAGTTCAATTATAAACGCCCAATTAAACTACCCCTGTTAAGTTATGCAACGTTATATATCACAAGCTGAAAAATATTTCTAAATATATAACAATATGATCAATATCATACACACTTCGTGCAGGAAGCAAAACAAAATAAATAATTCAGACAGTGTATTAGCGTGGCAAAAATTCGCGAAAATCGCATAAACCACGCGCATTTAACGCATTATAAAAAAAATTTGAGCAAGCCGATTTTGCTCAAACCTTCAGAAGAACTCCAAAAAAAACTCAGAAAAGTATGTTTTAACAGAATACCAAGCGGCGTTTCTTATCTCGTACTAAAGACTAATTCTATCAAGGTGAAAACAGCGGGGTGGTAAAGTAACCACTCGTTCTCCGAGAAAATATCACGTGTAGAAAAATACCTGACGCAACTTAATAATAATTGGTTACATCATCCCTGCCAACTTTTTTTACTATTTTTATTCTCGCGCGTTTATTATTCTTTTCTTCCTGATGGCGAGCGGTTACGCCCTTAATTTCAGCCTGAAGGATTTTAACTTTAATAAAAAAGTTTAGTTTTTTTTGGAATCAGGTTTTTTCACCACATGGGCTGTGATGACGTCATCGAAAAAAATTTTTCCTAACCTTTTAAAAGATAGCCAAGAGTCTGAGCTCCCACATAAGTCCCGCACATATTCTAACCTCCGTTATGGATATATAACATTTCAAAGTTTGAGTTTTGTCGCCAGTCCGCATCATTATTGTATAGATTATAATAACATTTTAAATCAACATACGACAGTCAGTCACGTAGGATTTTATTACAAACAATTAAACATGCCGTGTACCGTGCTATTCATAAAACTTTTGGCCAAAACGGACTGGTTCCACTTTTTACGCAGACCGGTCTACATAAAAAGCGGTCCCAGCCCGTTATTGCGAATGCAATGCACACGTCCAATTGTTCACATTATTCACACAAGTGAGAAAATTGTTCACATTATTTTTAAGATTTATGAATTAAAACTTAATAAATTTGCAACTGATATTCTTTCAACTAATTTCAACATATAAGTGTATAAAGAAATATACAGATTTTTAAGAGTTACACGCAAATTTTATTAAATATGCATAGTATAAAAGCGGCGTACTCGCCATGAATAGCAGGATGAACAAAACGGACTGGGACCGCTTTTTACGCAGACCGGTTTGCGTAAAAGTGGAACTACTCCGCTTTGGACTGGGTTAAGAAGTTTATGAATAGCACGGTTAGTAAGCGCATAGTAATTTTAATATAAGTTTTTTAAATAAAAAAATTTCTGGGGTCTATTTCATAAAAATTGTTTGTAATTAGTTTACAACTGTAAACTAATAAACGCATATTTTTCTTTTATGTTTTTAATTAAAAGATTGCATTCAGAATTTAAAAAATTACAAATGTATAAATTCCGTAAATTTCACAGTTATGTACGTATTTTTTTTATTTAATCGAATAAGAAATTAAATGCGTTTATTAATTTACAATTGCAAAGATCTTTATGAAATAGGGATCTTGTTATTTATTTTCAGCTTTCGTAAAGTTTAAAGTTTGTCCTGTATAACCAAACATATATATGTAAAAGAGAAAAATAAAGCACTTATTCTCTGTTTTTTTTAGCGATACTGGAAAAAAGCTGACAAAAAATTTTTGTTTGCGATCTTATAACTTTTGAACGCGCCGCGATCAATATGCAAATATCTCGCGTTAAGGTCCTTGTACTTTTGGCTACCTCCTGAAAAAAAATTTTGGGGGTTAGCCCCAAATTCGCTGAAATTTACAGTCGATTTTTTGGGCCAAATTTCTAACTTTTTACCATATGGGGCTTTACGTCTGAAAATTTTTTGACAGATTACCCATACTTTTTTGAGCTCAAAAATACATAATTTGTTAAGGGTAACCTACCTGGGTCGGGTACCCCGAGACTCCGAGAGGTTAAAGGGGGTCAATTTCACGATTTTTGCTAAAAATCTTTGTATGGGGGACACTTTATGCATATTTTGGCATCATGCTCAAAAACTGTTAGAGCCACAGGCCTGAGACCGGGGGGATTTATGCGGAAATTTAAGTCCGACATTTTGGTGATACTCTCAAAAAAATCTTGATGCCCTAAGGCACTGCAATGGCTGATCCCTAAAAAACTTTTGACACAGCCCTTCTACATAGGCGAATAATATATCATTTTAAAACTCTCGGCGTGCTGATTTAAAAAATATAGAAACATTTGCTCTAAATAGTCGGGTAACCATAATACAGACCGCTTTGTACCCCAAAAATTAGTAAGGGGTGATTTTTTTGTTTTTATTATTTATAAGCCGTGTTTATATTCGTTTGAAAGCTCTATGCGTGCTGGTTTCAAAAATATTAATTTTAGACTTAAATTTTTTATGGTTACCCAGTTACATACCCCCAAATACCCCCAAATACCCCCAATTTTGAAAAAAAAACTACAAAAATAAACAATTTAAACGGTTGCCCACATTTTTAGTTTGAAAAATCCTTGAAAACAAAACGGAAAGAAGCTATAACATAATCAGCGTATAAGTTGGTTTTATGATCTTTTTTCAGCTCTAATATGCGTAAAAGTAATGAAAAAAAAAATAAAACATAATTTTTAGATTGTTCCACAATGAATATCGGATAAATTCAATATTTTATTGTAAAAGCATTTTCAAATTTGAAATATTATACAATGTGTAAAATACTGTAAAAAATATTAAGTAACAAACGTTTTTTAGGTTTTACAAATAAACGACAATAAAAAAATAAAATAGGAGTTTCAATAACAATAATCCCAACCACCTAAACATAAGATGCTGAATGAAACGGTAGAATCACTGACTTGCGAAAGCAAGATTAAACTTAGCTTTTTTCTCAGCTAACCAATTAAAAAAGACCTCGGAGAAGGGAGAGAAGGTTGCCTCGGATGTAGAGATGCATTGAGTTGCTCACAAATGCTCAATACCAATTGGTACTCACATATATTTAATTGTGAGTACTAAGCTCAAGCTCACAATAAATCTCAGGCTAAAGCTCAAGCTCACAATTAGCCCAAGCTAATTAGCGTAATTGTGAGCTTGGCCCTAAAAAACAAAAAAATATTATACCCTACCAAATGATCTTGCAACTCTTGAATAACAAACCTCGCTGGAATAATCCATAATTACAACATAATTTCAGTTCATTTAAATTGTATTTTTATTGTAAAGTCATATTCTCCTTTTAGTTAAAATTAGAATAAAAATCATGTCTATAATGATATAATAATGAAACCCGTCAATAAATAAATTTATTTACATTTACGCGAATTAACAAAGAATAAGCCAATATAATGACTTAACCCAAAAAGTTTTCCATATTAATGACTATTCTAAAAGCATTTTCTTAAGTGGTCTTATATTGTTGTCACTTGTTATACAAGTTTTAAAATATTTTTGATTACATATGGTATTTTCTAGTTTTACTTGTAACTTTATTTTGACATCCTAATTGCAAATTTTAGCAAAGTATTTGTCGAGATATTAGTGTTTTATTTTTGAAAAACTGACATTTTTACCTCATTTTTGGTGAAACGTGGGAAACAAAAAACCATATTCAACAAACATGACAGGTATGGTATAAAATTACATTTTTTGTGTTTTTTTTGTCGAAACAAAAAAATCTGTTGAAACATTAAAATGACGCTTTTTCATTTTTTAAATAAAAATTTACATGAGATAGCATAGCTACAAGAGACTTCAGTATTTATCTATATGCCAAAAATTTGACATCCGTCTTTTCTTTCTTATATTTCACAAAAATACAGTAAAAATCGCAGGGTTTTTTTTACTAAAACACTATAGCCTATAAAAAAAATGATGCAGACAAAAATGATGCGGATTGACGACAAAACTCGAACTTTGAAAGGTCATATCTTCATAACGCAGAATAGAATATGCACGGAACATATATCAGAGCATAGCTCAGACTTTTGGCTATTTTCTGAAAAGGTAAGAAAAAAATGTTTTTCTATGACGTTATCACTACTATGGCCGATGCGGTGAAAAACCTGGTCCAAAAAAACACAAAACTTTTTTGTTAGTAGGAGATAAGAAACGCCGCTCGGTATGCTGCTAAAACGTACTTTTTCGTCTTTTTTCTGAAAATTTTAGCAAAATCGGCTCAATCAAATTTTTTTATGATGCGTTGAAAGCGCGCGGTTTTCGCCATTTTTAGGCAAATTAATACACTGCAAAAAAGAAGGTTTTGTTTTGCTTCCTGCTCAACGTGTGTACGATTTTGATGATATTGTCATATATCAAATGTTCGTCGTTTTCTATTTCTTACTTTTAACATAATTTAAAAATAATCTTCTAAAGTTTATTATTCTTGTAAAAGTTTTAAATTTAGAGATTTGCTGCTGCCAGCATACGGGCTTAGAATACTTCCTAATTTTAAATTTGTCATTGCAATTGTAGCTAATTGTAAACTTAATATTAGGTTTTTTTACACAAAGATATATCAAAATTCGTCATGTGTAAATTTTAAAATTTTTAAAATTTTTTTAAATGTAATAAATTTTACATTTTTGATGGTTTTTAATGAAAAAAAATTAGACAAAAAATTTTGAAAAAACTTTTTGTCATTTGTGTTTGCCTCTCCCCCTAGCCCGAGGGGGGTCAACCCCCCCCCAAAAAAAAAAAATTTATGTTAAAAGTAAGGGATAAAAAACGGCGGACATTTGATATATAATAATATAATCAAGATCGTACACACGTCGATCAGGAAACAAAACAAAACCTATCTTTTTTGCAGTGTATTAATTTGGCGAAAAATCCTGAAAACCACGCGCTTTCAACGCATCATAAAAACAATTTGAGCGAGGCGATTTCGCTCAAATTTTCAGAAAGAACTCGAAAAAGCATGTTTTAACAGCATACCGAGCGGCGTTTCTTATCTCCTACTAATAAAAAAGTTTTGTTTTTTTTGGGACCAGGTTTTGTTCACAGCATCGGCCGTAGTGATGACATCATACAAAAATATTTTTTCTAACTTTTTCAAAAAATAGCCAAAAGTCTCAGCTATGCTCCGATATATGTGTGTCTCTTCTGCGTTATGGAGATATGACTTTTCAAAGTTCGAGTTTTGTCCCAAGTCCGCATCATTTTTGTATAGACTATCAGTTTCTCGACAAAGTAAAAATTTACAATCAGGGTTTCAAAATGAAGATAAAATACAATTTGGTTTTTATATATATTTTTGCAAGAAAATTTGCGTAGTAAAAATTTTTTTAAGTATAGAATACCCTAACAAAACTATATTTTTTCCATTTTGCAAAGTTCTATTTTTTTAATGTTTTTAAGATATTTTGACAAAAAAAATGTTACAAGGTTTTGGCACACAAGGTAATATTTTACAAAACATCACAAGGTTATAAAAAAAATCAAAAATTCATGAATAATAAAAGAGTGATGTCATAGATTATTTTGTCAAAATTTTTTAAAACTAAATTTCTTTAAAAAATTTTAAGCTTAAAGAAGTTTAAAATCGCTCATGTAAGGGGCGTAGCTTTGGAGCTCCCTCCATTTTAAATGGGCGGAGCTTTGGAACAAGATATTAGAATGTAGGAACATCACTAGACTATAGTCAGTTGAAATGTAATTTTTATGTGTCATTTTAACACTGACTGAATCAAAAGTCCTTAGATTTATTTTTTTCATTAAAACTTCGAATTCTATATGAAATTCATATTTGCGTGAAATCAATTTTCCATAATGATTTGATCTAGTGTTAGAAGTGTTTTATAGTCCTAAATTAAAAATGTTTTTCTAAAAAAGTAATTAGCTTCTCAAGTCATTAGCCAAAAAAACCCATTGCTGCTGTTCTGCCCCTTTGATCTCATTCGATGGCTCTATTCACCTAGCCTCAACTTTCGGGGCTACCACCAATCCCTTCTGTTCTTACACCATAATCCCTCTAAAATCCATGCTTTACGTAAGTATATAATTGGCCAGGCTCACAAATACTTAATACCAATTGGTACTCACATATATTTTATTTTTAGTACTCAAGCTCACAAATAATTTAATTGTAAGTACTAAAACCAATGTTTTTCAGGCTCAAATTAAGGGCGGATTGTTCTCCGCCAAGAAGAAATAAACAATAACGCGCAAACCAAGAAAATTAAAAAAAATTAAGTCTCAGTAGTAATTTAACCAATAATTATTTAATTGCATCACGTGTTTCCTTGCACGTGATATTTTCTCTGAGAACAAGTGGTTACTCGACCGCCCTTACAACTTTACCCTGATAGAATTCATCTTTAAGCAATTCTCAGCTCACAATTAAAATCTGGTCTTCAATGCATCCCTACTTGGATGGGGGTTTGGAACTGCGTTTAGCGTCTAAGAGCCAAACCGTTGCATTGCCGCGCCACCTAACATAATAGATTAAAAAAGAACGTACATTCTGTTGCATTATCGTAGCATCTTATAATAGAATTGAACTGTTTCTGTTTAAAGTTTTTTGAACCTTGATTTTTATCAGCATCAAAAACTTGCCAAAAAAATACTGTAACTAAATTAAAACTTTAAATTAATGAGTTGTGTGTAAAATCCAATCACTGGTTTAAATCAGAGTTTAGAAATCAGAAAAACTCTATTGCTACCTATGTAACATTGCCGAATTAATATATAGGAATTACATCATTTTAAGTTTAAAAACTGTGTTCTGAAAGATTTAAATAATTTTTGGTGCAACTTATTTTTTTGCAAATATAAAAGTTTGGTTTTAAAATTAAACACATTTAGGTATTATGTGTTGAAAAATGCGGATATTTAGTAAAAACACAATCTATTCCTTTTGTTTTAAACAAAAGTTTGCGCATGAAAGTTTTCAAATTCTGTTGCTGGAGCCGAAAAACAACGAAAAAGAACTTTTGGAATTCTATTTCTTGATCAAGGTACGGGATAAATGAAACCAAAATTATATAAAACCAAGAAACTTTACGTAAAAATTGCTATTCATAATTTTGTTACATTTTAGATTGCTTTTACAGTTCATCTAAATTTTGTTTAAAATAGTTTATTATTGCTTGAATTTCATGTGGAGACTGGGGTGTCAAAATTTTTTTAGAATTTTAAAATCAAGTTAAGTGCTTAACTCAACAGCTACTAGCCATAGCAATTTTATATAAAATTTTAATATTTTTATATACAAAATAATTGCGCAAATTGCTAATTTTATGTTGAAAAAATTCACCCCCTATTTTTTAGTGCTTTACAATAATAAAAACCTGCTTTACAATAATAAACGAACTTTCACTGCAACCATCACGCCTGCGCTGAGAAACACCAGTCGAGATTTTTTGCGTTAACACCTGCTCATCAATACTGGTACTGGTACTGGAACGGAACCAAAATCACTTCGGGTGTATTTTCTAAATTCCTGATTTTTTCCAGTACCAGAACCAGTACCAGCAAAACTGAGGTGCCCAAAAAAATTTTCAATTTTTTTTAAAACTGTAGCGACAAACGCCCGCGGTGGACAGAACTGCCTGCTACACTTGTTGGGCGGATTTTAATATTCCCTTTTCGTTGTGCGTACTGAAGAATTTTACTTAAATATTACCGATTTTATTTTATATATTTCCGCCAATTCCGTACAATTTAGCCAGGTATAGCGATCGGTAGAACGTTAGGCGCGTTTTCCGCCTGCTTCGCAGTGTTTATCAAAATAGATTACTTTTGGGGAAGGTTTTAGGTTCGCTATGGGACTGGGTTCAGCGGCCCGCAGGCGGCTAACAAAAGACCCCTCCTTGGTGATTTTGATTTGATATGCATTTTGTTTTTGTATATTGTGCTATGTTATTTGTACCCTATTGACAGAAATAAACCTTGAACTTACTTTGTTTTAAAACACAATATATATATATGAAAACCATCCGGACTTTTACTGAAATACCGCAGAGGGATGTTTACCCCTCCTGGAAAACAACATTGAGACAACAACGAAGGGTTTTGAAACACATTTTATTTACGAAAACACCCACTTTAATATTTTACGATTGGAAACAGTTTACAGTTTTTAGCATTTTTAGCACCAAAAGACTATAATTTTTAAGGCTTGACCAGATGAGCAACGATTACAAAAAACTGTGCGGGCACAAGCTTTAAGGGAATGTTTGGGGGGTAAGCTTGCCGGAATTGGAACTTAAAAAGATTACCTTAGAAAAGAGCAAAAACGAAGCAGATTTAAGGGCACAAAACTAAGGTTACGGACAGGGTCTATGGGAAGCTTACCAACAGCCCTTCACCCAAAAAATCTGCGACAGCACCAAAACAACACATGACAAAAAAAACATTTTACACATTTTACTAATTAAAAATACACACAAAAATTACACAAGATTACCACAAAACACACAATTACAAAGCTTATATTTTTTCAGAAAACACAGTTACATTACACGAGCCCGAAGGCAGAGGCTACAGGTTGGTGAGATCGACGGTCCACTTTTAGAATATGACATTTTAGAATGGCTTCTGACCGTTATTGCAAAACTTGCGCATTTATTTAACTTTAATTTACTTTTATTACAAGAGGTGGTGAATTTGGGGCGATACCCAATAAACCTCTCGCCATAGGGAGACGGAACGCTGACATTTTTGACAAATTCTTACAGTTTTAGATTTAGTAAGGGCGGGATGGGGGTAAAATTGAAAAACGGATTTTGTCACTCCATAAATACGTGGTTACAAACCAAAATCCCGTCGTAGAGAATAGGAGTTTAATCCAATGGTCTACTATACCAGATTCATTTACACCCAAAAATATAGTTAAACGATCGTGACGGTACGCCATTGGCTTACTTAAAGTTAGAGTAGCGATATTCAACGATTAATACTCTTTTAAAACGATTTCAGCGACTAGCCACTTTTAACTTGCATAAAACCACGCATGAATTTATTATAAACCTCAGAAAATAAAATATGAACCGTGCAAAAAACAAAACCTGACACCAATTTTTTATACCACCGCCATGCAAGTTGCTAACTTTAAAACCATACCGCCGAGGACCGAAGCCCAAGAACTACGACCAATTGGACTTAATTAACCCAGCTTCCCGTCCAATTAACACATATTCTCTCTTCTGGTTATTGGTTTTTAAGCCGATTAACCAATTAACAAAATATACGCAATTTACCGTCAATTTTAAACTCCTCCCCCTCCACACAGCACCACAGAGACCATCCTAGCACTTTTAGTCATGGACTACCAATAGTCTACCAAAAGTGTGGATTGGCCATGTGAGCCAAACGCGGACTGTCCGCACTATTTAATTACAGAACACATTTTTATACAAACTTACCCTATTTTAACTCATTTTTACATGATACATGATAATATTCTCAATAATCGACTAATATTCGACATTTTACACATAACAACACTTGAATCATTTTACCAGTCGATTAAAATATGACTACGACAATAAAATAAAAAATGCGGCGGGGCCCCACGCTACACCTTCCCTATTGTTACGAAGCTGTCCTCAGCTTCGGCGAGCCAAAGGCGACGACAACTAGCTGACAGGGGGAGGCGCCACGTGGGGCCTCGCCGCCTGGGTGTCTTAACTACTAAATACACAACAAAACTAGTACCATAATACACACATGTACATTTTACAAACTCATGACACCCAGCGGTTAGGCCTTCAAATACACAATACATTTACACAAAGCATAATACACACATAAAGCTTCAAAAGTTGGTCCAGTACTCAATTAACCCGTTTTTCAGGAATTTTCACTAGTAAATTTCAAAATTCTTTCAACAAAACACAATTTTCATTTATACATTCTCAAAAATTTTTCTAAAATTTACACATTTTCCAAAACTTAACAACTACATAACACAACAATTCAAAATATACACATGGGCTCACATATTTATTACACTTTCTACTGGTTACACATTCACAATACACTTTAGAACACAAGAACTTACTCAATTTTTAAAAGAGAGGGTTGGGTTGCTCACCGGTATGGGGAGGAATTTTGGAATTTTTGACTGAAAAGTTTAATTTACTTTAGAGCGGAAAAGAATGTGGGTGCTTAAGACTAGTAATTAAAATAAAAGACAATTACAACAGAGCCCAGTAGAAAACAAAAACTGCCTTACTTGGCAAAACTACGAGTTATGTATCCCCCTTTTCCCATGGGGACCCTACTTACGCAGATATAAAATTTCAAATAACATTTTTTTATACAAATTTTGTAGTCTATACATTTTTTTAGAAAATTCACAAAAATTTTTTCCCTCTTTGGGTCTTTTGAACTTAAGGCGGCTGGCGATAGCTTCACCTACACGTTATTAACTCAACATTTTTACATATTTTCAATAATTTTACATAAGTTTCACATATACAAAAATTTTCTTACACAAAATTTGCACATACACAAATTTTACACATAAAAATACACATTACATACTAATACAACTTCACAATCCAAGAAAACTTGTTCACCGGTGGGTGGATGGGAACGATTGCGAGGGAACTCACTATCCCAACAACGACAGTCGCGACAGACTGCACTCCTCCATGGTGAGCGAGTTGCAGACCGGTTCGATCTGGTCTCCTCAAAAAGTTTTTGAGTAAAATTTATGCTGGAAAATTCCTACAACTGGAAAAGTTTCTGGTGACAAATATTTCCACGGTGGAACATTAAAATTTAGGGTGCAACTTTATAGGAACGGTTTTCCGTTCCTCCCAAGAATTTTCAAGCCAGAAAAAGAAAATTATCCACTACAATGACGGAGGGTTCCCTTGGCGTTGACAACTCCGTGACAAAACATTAAGTCACAGGGACTTTAGGATAGGGGTTGTCTTCTCAGTCCCTTTCAAAAGTTCCTTTAGAAACTTTTCAGTGAGATGATTGGGAATCTGACCAAAAACTGTATTCCTGAAGTGTTCACATAGCCACAGAAGCAGTTTTCCTGAAGCATCATCAGTCTGGGAGGCCAAAAGAAGGAGCCGGCTCCGCCGCTCCTTTCAAAAATTTCGATCATGGAGAAATATTAGTGAAGTTTTTGGTTCCTGTCCACTCAGCACGAAGGAGGATGATTTTTCCCTGAAACATCATCCTAACGGGTGTAAGAATTAAAGTTTGACTCACCCGCGATCCGGTCGAAACGATGGCAAAATCCATGGAAAGCTCCTCCTAGGCATTCTAAAATGTCCGCGCTCTCTCCACTGTGGTATCTCGCAATGCAGCACCGTCTTGATGTCGCCGAGTTGGCCAGGCCAGTTTTTCTCCGGCCTTTCAAAATTCCAAATGACATTCAAACGATCTCCAGTTGTTCCTCTGTCGCAGGGCCACTGTGCTGTAAAGCGTGAGCGTGCCACTGCTGTGAGCTGGGGACGAGGGCTGGACCATCTCCTGGCCCCTTCAAAAAGTTGGCAGTTCCAAAAGGGTTATGTACGATGTGACAAAAATCATCCATTCCACCGCGTGAACCAATGTTCCAATGTTCCGGTATTAAGAAAGGTTCAATGAAACATTAACAATCCAGGTACAAAACAAAAACGAGGCAAAATTCTCGCCTCCCCAAAAATTTTAAAAACAATAACGACAGTATACTGTTCCTTCCACTGACAACGCAGATGCCAGTAGACAAACGGTAACCCAGAGGTATCCGAAGAGAAACATTATGCCTCTGGGAGCGCACAAACACAGGAACTGTTTCCAGTTCTTTCTAAAAGTTAGCTGACAATCAGTAAGAAATGGTATACGATGGCGTCCATTTCTGGATTACCAGCTAATAACAGGCGCAGAAAATAAATACACAGAAACATTACCCCACTGGGTCCAAAAACACGCAAGGGACTGGGGTTTTCGCTTCCCCTGCCCCTTTTCAAAAAGTTTTCCGGAACTTCCAGAGACAAGTACAGCATCTTGTTGATGGATCCACAACAGTTTAACTCAGAAGCACGGGAAATCAGCAAGAAACATTATCCCACTGAGTCTGAAAAACGCGTTAGGGACTGGGGTTTTGCTTCCCCAGCCCCCTTTTCAAAAAGTTACAAAGCTGTTGATGAGGTGACAGCATCTCATGATCTTCTTCCATCCGGAACAGTTAGAGCCTTCTGGGGTGCAGGGAATAAATATGGCAAAACATTAACACACGGGGTTCACAAACGATAATAGGCTGGTTTTTCCAGCCATTCAAAAAGTTCAAATGTCAATCCCAGGTCGACGTTCAACAGTTTTCACATGCTGTCCATGGGCCGCTCGGCAGTCAGTTCGAGAGTTTTCAAAACTTTGGTGAAACATTAATGCACACGGTGGTTTTAAGCAGGTTGGATTCACTTCCGTCCCCTTCAAAAAGTCTGCCTACTTTATTTTCAGCAGCATATTATGCAAATCAACGGATGTTCTGATTAACATCTAGAAATATGTCATAAGGCCATGCAACCTCATGACATTGGGTTTGAGGAAAACCCGATTTTTACCTCTGTCTATGGCGACGCTTCCGGTTTTTATCAGTCCAAGGAGGAGCCCATGCTCCGCCCTCCTCTTCAGAGTCACTCGAGGTCGGCTGTCGTTCATTATTGTCCAGTTTTTCTGCCAAATCTGGTACGCAGTTGGCAAAAATATTGTCCTCTGGAGCTGGGTTTATCCTCGCCCGCCTGTCCATAGAATGATCCGCGGACGAGCGCCGCCCTCCTGAGTCTGGCCGCGAGGCCCAACTCAGCGAACTGTCCCTATCAGTACGCGGCAAAATCGGATCCAAATGATGCGCTTGGTTATATTTCGATTGAATCACGAGTCGTGGGTTTAAATGCCAACTGTCAACCCAGAATTCGCTCTCTTTACTTATAGGCGTAATCTCCCGTCCTGCAATGCGTTTGAAAAATTGTTGGCGACCGCGCTCCTCCAAGCCCTGGAGATGCCGGCACTGCGGGTGATTGCAATCCGGTTGTCTGCAGTGATGCCCATGCGGAACTCTTGTTGTTTGATATGTCGGATTAGCTAAACAACAAGATTTTACAGTTTACATATTTGAATCATCAAAAACCTAACCTTTCGTTTATATTCTCTTAAAACACATTTATTTTTGTGTGAGTTCAGACATCCTGAAATTTTAAATTGAAAAATTTCAGGACTCGTACTACCACCTCAATTTTTACCGAACTTTTTACTGATTTTATAACCTTTTGACAATTTTTAACTTTATTTTATACAACTTTTAACACAATTTAACTTTTATACTACCATTTTGTGCTTTTACAACCAAGTTTTACAAAAATTTGTTGAAACTTTACTATTTTTACACTATTTATATACCAATACATAATTTTTAGACCTTAGTTTATACTATTTTTATACTTTTGACACATGTTTACCGATAACTATTTTACTACTTTGCAAACGAACGGTTAAGTATTCCCCTTTTTACATATTTTTACTACTATTTTAACTATTTTAGACCTGAACAGTGTGAGTTGGTAACCTACTTTACAAAGCACCCCAGAATTCTCACTACGTCGAGTGGAAGACTGCGGCATGCTTGAACAATTTTTAACATTTTTAATTTAATATAGCACCCCAGAATTCTCACTATGTCGAGTGGAAGACTGCGGCGTGCTTAGGCAGCTTTTCTACATCACTTTTACAATTTTTATACTTTTACCATTATTTTACGCGTACCATTTTTAAGAAAATGCGCCTTTTTCCGGTCATGCGGCTGCCACTATACCCGACATTGTGTATCATTTTTTAGAACTGTGCACATTCCGATACCCCAACTATCGTGGTTTTTTATACAATTCTAACAATACAAAATAAATTCACTTACATTTTTTGTTTCTTTAATAGTTACCTTCCCTATCTGTTCCAGGTACGTCTCGCATCCATAGGGATATTACAAAAAATAATTTATTAGGTGGGTCAAGGGCTTTTCCAATTGGGTTTTACATAAACATAATTTTTTAACAAGGGGATTTTCGATGATTCCGGTTGGTTAATAACGTCGCAATTGCTTCTTTTGGACTCAGCGTCACTCAGCTCAAATCCAGAAACGACAGCTGATCAGGCGGAACCTTTTTCCGCCTAGCCCATTTCTGTTGCTGATTAAAAAGCCGCAATCGCAACTTTTTTTTCTATTGTTTACAAGTCAACCCAATAGGGGGATTTGCAAATGGGTCATCTCCTTCAACTTTCTCCACCGGTTTACTTCCGTCCTCGCGCTCCTCAAAACCAGCGACAACAGCCGCAGGACCCTTGGGCAACCCGGGGGATCTTCTACAATATCTACTCGCGAAATAGACATCGGATGATCCTTTCGACCAGACCGCTTTTTAGGTCGAACCGTAGCTTGGTCATCGAGCCGACTTTTCGGAGGCTCGTCCTTCAATTTTCTGCGAGAGAGAAATGGAGTTTTATCAATATACCCTTTCTGAGCCTGACGCTGCGAATTGACGAAGACCCTTGGGGCAACAAAGCGCACCTTGGTTTGCTCTTTCGCAATGTCCACAGGCTTGCTCACGGCCTCTGGCATCACTTCCTTTTCAGGGGTCTTAGGTGCCAGCGGATCATCAGAACTAACTCGGTATGGCTTAAGCCGCTGCAAATTAATCCATTCAAGCTTCCGTGACGCCTGTGACTCTTTTCCACCACATAACCAAATCTGAGCTATCTCTTTATTCTCGTCCAACACCACTACCTGATACGGTCCAACCCACTTACTAGTGAACTTGGAACAGTCCGTAATTTTAACCGCAGGGTTATATTTCAGTACAATACTACCAGCACTAATCGGTTTAATATGAACCCATTTATCATAATTTCGCTTTTGTCGAGCCTGAGCCTTCAAAAGTACCTTTTTCACCAGATCACGCGCATGTGTCATAGAGACGCGAGCATGATCCAGATCTTCATCTTCATAATCTACGTAGGGCGATCGGACCTTCTGATATTTAACATCTAAAGGTACTCGCATATCCCTACTGTAGATTTAGTAAAACGGGCTCTCTCCCATAAAGTCTTGTGGCACTCGATTATATGCGCTTGTGACGAATGGAAGCACAAAATCCCAATCATCGTATTGGTTGTCAACGTAATGAGACAACATATCACATAAGCTGCGATTGAACCGTTCCGTCAACCCATTAGCTTGGGGATGGTACGGTGTCGTGAATATCTTTTTAGCAGATATTACTTTACACAACTCAGCAATCGTCAAACTCTTGAAATTGGTCCCCTGGTCAGTTAGAATCTCCAGTGGGCACCCATGCAAGGAGGGCGATAGTTTCAGCCTTCTGATCCAGCAAAGCAAAACACATCACGTACCTTGTCAAATACTCGGTAACCACCAGTACATATTTATTTCCTCGAATGGTCAGCGGTAACGGACCCAGTATGTCCATGGCGATCTTGTCGAAAATGTTTCCCACCGGGATCGGAACCAGTTCCGGCCGGGCAGCCTGAGAATCAGACTTCCGACGCTGACAAGAGTCGCAAGTTGTGACATATTTTTTAATATCGCTATGCATATTCGGCCAATAGTACCTTACCGTTATCTGAGAAGTGGTCTTTTTGACACCCAAATGCTCCGCCATTATGTCGTCCTGAGCAGAGCGCATAACTTCTAGATGTCGCCCCTTCGGAAGAGCAATCCTGTCCGGAAATTGTGGACTATGTCGACGACGTGGTGGGTGTGTGTGACATAACACCCCTTCCTGAAGGTAAAAGTTTTTAGACCATTGGGTAATTTTCTTTTGCATATCTATGTCTCTATGTCAGTCGGCAGAACTTTGTCAAGTAAATAATCGATGATTGGAGCGAACTGGGGGTCCGCTCTTTGCTCACAAAACAACACGGCATTTTCACTCTGCTCTTTCTTTCTGGTGTGGGACCGCAGAGTCGGACACACGACAGGTGCGTCCGCAGCTCTCACAGACGGTTCCGCCACCATTACAGTGGGGGCAGGGGGTTTACTCTTCCCCTCAAGTTCTACAGTCTTCCCAATTAAAGGGCCGACTTTTCCTTTAAGAACCGCGTTCCTCACCTCAAAAGTTTCCTTATTTCCAACTGAGGACTTACCTTCCTCAGCCGAAATCTTAGGTTCACTCTTTTTACCCTGTTTCTTTTTCTTTTTCTTTGTCAAATTCGACTCTATCATGGGAACTGTCTCCAGCTCAGGAAGCTCAGGAGGAGGACTAGAGCCTGCGGTTGCAGCCACGGGTTTACTCCTGGACGTACCTTGCTGAGGTCATTCGCCCGAGAGCCGTACATCCGCCTGCACTCCACAAGTTCGAACTGGGGGTTCGTCCTCTTCCATCTCTTCACCCAATGGAGAAATTATAGACAGCGCGTCAGCATTTCCGTTCAACTTCCCAGCTTTATACTCAATTTTATCGAGTTTATACTGAGTAAGTAAATAAGCTCATCTTTTCAATTGATCAGAAGTACACCTTCCAGTCGAGAAGATGTGTTTTAATGGAGCATGATCAGTCGTTATCGAAAATTCATGATCCCACAAATACGGTTTAAAATGTTTCACAGCCCATACAATAGCTAGGGCTTCCTTTTCGATGGTGGCATAATTCCGTTCTGCAAAATTAAAATTCCGACTTGCATAAGCGATCGGACGTACCCCATCAGGGAACTCTTGCAACAACACTGCGCCAATGCCAATCTTTGAAGCATCTGTCGCTAGAAGGAAAGGTTTTGTGAAATCCGGGAAGGCGAGGACCTCCGTGGAACACAACTTCTCCTTCAATGTATCAAACGTTTGCTGACATTCTTCACTCCAATAAAATCTTTTTGCCTTCCCCATCAGGGAGTATAGTGGACTAGCGATCTGTGCAAAATTCTTTATAAACCGACGGTAATAGTTGGCCAACCCATGGAAAGACCTTACCTCAGTTTGAGTATGCGGTACTTTGAAGTTTTTAACACAGGCAATCTTGTCAGGATTGGGTTTTGATCCCTCTCGACTGACAATATGCCCAAGAAACTCCACTGACGACCTACAAAACTCGCATTTCTTAGGTTTCAGTTTCAGTCTCAAAACTCGCAATTGATTAAACACTTGATCCAAGTCCCGGAGATGGTCGTCAAACGATTTGGAAAAGACGAATATATTGTCGATATACACAAGGCATGAGTCCCAGCTCAACCCAGCCAGCACCAACTCCATTAGTCACTGGAAGGTCGAAGGAGCGTTACACAGCCCAAATGGCAACACATTGAACTCGTACAACCCTCCCCTAGGGCTCATAAACGCGGTCTTTTCCTTATCTTTCTCCTCCATCTCGACTTGCCAATATCCTGATAGCAAATCCAAAGTGGTAAAATACTGAGCTCCTCTTAACCGTTCCAACACCTCATCAATTCGAGGGAGGGGATATGAGTCCTTTTTTGTCAGCTTATTCAGTCCACAATAGTCCACACAAAAACGGTTAGCTCTGTCCTTCTTGCACACTATCACTATCAGACTTGACCATGGACTCCTGGACTCTTGTATCACCCCTCTATCTCTCATCGCTGCGATCTCCACATCAATTACATGTCGTTGATTTTCAGCGACACGATAAGGCCTTTGACGGTGTGGAGGATTATCACCCATATCAATTTCGTGCCGCATAATGGAGGTCCGACCCATATCATATGGACCCGACGAAAAGACATCCCCATTTTGGCGGATGACTTGTTTTAATGCATCGCTTTGCTCAGCTGTCAAATCAGTTCCGGTCAAATTGATTTCTTTTGACGGGTCAAAGTCGGCCGGTCTTACCCCTTTTTGTGACAATGCGGCGGCTATGCGAGCAACCACCTGTTGATTCGGATGATCCTCGGGTCTTGTCAGTACATCCTCTATTAATTCGCCATTTAACACATCAGCGCGACCTATCCTGGTCCCCTGATATAAGGTGACAGGTAGGTTCGAAGTGTTCACTACTTTCAAAATTACTTTACTGTTCTGATATTGCGTAATTGCTCTCGCTAGAAGCAATCCTTTTTTCACCACAGCTTCTGAAGGTGCATCAACCAGCAAATTAACACAGTTCTTTAATGGGCTACGTATATCTGCCCAGAACACCTTTTCGTGCCGTGGGGGAACCTGTATCATGGCTCCCATCATAAGTCCTGTGTACGGGTAAAGAAAAGATGGATCCATATTGACCCGCGCTTGGCTATCGCTATCACTATCAGAAATCGAATTAAATCGGAAGCAAAGTCTAATGTTACTTCCTTTAGATGACGAAACAGACATATAGTGGCGAGGTGGGTTGCACATATACATCCTCAATGGCATACTTTCCCACCTCTAAGGATACCTTCCCTACGGCCAAAAGTTGCACCGGCCCAGTTAACGCGATCAAGCTTTCATTATGCTGGTAAAAAAGTAACCGTTTTTACCAGCAGTTCAGCCATTTCTTCATTCACAACGGACACACTAGCTCCGGTGTCAAACAACGCCTCCGCATAAATACCTTCGATTTTAACTATCCCCATACACTCATAATGGCTGGATTTGGACGCGGTCAAGGCATATTGCCCTGACGAACGGAGGGAACCGGTAGGGTTCTCCAACCGGTCGGCTCTATCCTCTACTCTTTTCCACCTCTCTCGTCTTTTAATGCAAAACACTATAACCAGCATTTATGACAGCGCAATACACCCCGCAGCACACAACGCCATCATTAACCACCGTTCGCTCAGGGAGGAGGCGGCGACCTGGGAACAAGTTTCGCTCTGAACGACAGGGAAGGTAGCACATAATAATAATAATAATAATGCATATGTAATTATATCACCCAAGTTAAATCTACATGCTCTTTTAAATATTTTACAATGCTTACCCAGCGGTTCCTCCTCCCAATATGGTGGCAATTTCCGGGGTTGCAAAATATGGCTGTTGTATTGTGGATCGGCGATATTCTGCTCTGGTGTACGTTCTCGTTGAGGCGGATCATCATACAGGTTTGGCGACAACGGTCAGATTGGCTCCCTACCTGGTTGTAAAAATGGCGGCGACCGCGCACTATGCCCAACTACAGAGGGGACCCCTACCATTTCCTGACCCATTTTAGCCTGCCTCTCAGACACGTGTCACACTTCTCATGGGGGAGCGTCATGCGACACAGATGGTCAGGATAGTAACCAGCAGGATGTGAGGCTGGCCTACGCATGGCCACTGCCTCGGGTCCAACATACGTTTCTCGTGCCAACTTATCATGAGTTTGTTTACAATCTGTAGCTATCATAACTGAGGGCGCAGCTCGCCTCTCCGGTTCTCGCGAACTACCCATTGTTTTGGATGACTTTTTATCCAATTTAGGCGTTTTTGCCTTTTTTGGTTTCGGCCCCCTTCTCACTGGTGAGGTTCCTTTCATCAAAGGTCCTCCTTTTTTAGGAAACGTTCGTCTCATCGATCGGGAGACGTCGACCTGGACAGCGACGATGGGCCCTCAGAGGGAGGGCCGGCTGCAGGTGTTGATAACGGGATGCGATTGTAAGCTGTTTACTCGGCGTTCATGACTGCGACCTGGTATCGGACTGCTGCTGCAATGATACCCGAGGACCAGGCGTGTGGTCCCATGAACGCCCATGCTCGCCTCTGGGAGAAAACAACTGGCGAGGTTCATATGTTCCTTGCGATTCCCTATGTTCTGGCGCAACTTCCCTTTGTTTAACTGGAGTTTGCGGTGGACTTGGCGACCACCATCCAGTTCGTTCCGGTTGTTGATATCTGGGAGGCCATGGTCCCCCCTTCTTTGTACTTTTCAACCTCCACAACGTTTCTTTTTTCGGTGGGTTTACATTCTCCCCAGCCGAAAAAGAGTAAGAAGTCTGCCGCAGTCATCCGTGACAAGGCATCTGTCGGAGGAGGACAACGCAAATGATATATATCCTCCTCATGATACACCCCACGACTAGTGGAAGGCAACTCTTCCACATGATCAGCTGTTAACCGATCCAGCTGATGTGGTATTTCACCCAACCGGTGTGGTACCTCTAAAGAAGGTGGAGATGTCCATTGGGGTACAGGGGGTACTGTCGTTTTGCGTGGAGGTACCGGTTCACTAGCCCCAAAACGATAGACACTGGGGTCCATCCAACCTTGGACCCTCGGTTGTGGCCGGTCGACTCTCCGGAGCTCTCGCCAGAGGGACCCGTAACATTCCCATTGCTGTCAGCACAGCCTTGTCATAATCGGCCTTCATGGGGGTGGGCTGATCCCACTCCACACGTGTAACTCATTCTAATTGGTGATTGAGCAACCAATGTTGAAGTTCACGTTGAGCTTCAACATCTATCGCTCCTTTGGGGTGGGGTGGACCTCTCTTTAGTCCCGCCTGTTTAGCCCAAGGCCCAGTAACAGCAGCTAATGCATTATAGGTCGATTCAGACTGGGAATGCAAGATATACTCCTCGATCTCTCCCGCTTCAAGTTCCGGTTGGCTTTGAGCCAATTGTTCATGCGGTACCATTCCATATTCCTCTCTAGGGAGTCTAGGTTCCGTTAAACCTACAGTCTGTTTATCCCGTTTTACTGACGGTGACGTCCTCCTACTAGAGGTGGCACAAAACGGGAGTTCCGGAGATTTCAGTCTCCTCTGTTCCGGTGTAGGCGGTCTACCCATGGCTTCCGCCCTTAGCTGTCGAAACATTTCTCGAAATTCAGCAGCTGAGATTTTTGGTGTTGGAGTGGTACCCGACCCAAAGGTAGGGGCCGGAGTTGACAACGACCCTGCTCCCCACTCATCGCGCTGCTCCATCGTCTGGCATACTATCAACCGGACTTCCTCTGCTTTACGTTTCTTTTCCTCATGGAGCGTTTGAACCACTTCAGCAAGGGACAGTCGCTTCGCTAGGACTGATGAATCAGCACTCGACTGTGCTCTCAAGTTGGCCCCTGGTCTGGCACCAGCCGGGGAGGGTACTTCCCCCCTGTCTCCAACTTTGGCCAAAACCGGAGCCGGAGGCTGGAGTTCAGCTCCTCCTACAGCTTGAGGTACAGCCTCTGCTACCGGTTCTAAGTCCAGGGGCTCTTCCTGGGGCAGAGCCGGGTCCTGTCCACCCATTTCCATAGGTCCTTCCGCGTTGGAAAGCGGCCTGGGATGCAAATTTTGCCCCGCGTTCCTTTTATAACGCTCCACTCTCTCCCTTATCTGTTCCAGCCTTGCAGGGGTGAGGGCAGGCCGTTCGAAATGCAGCTCTCCCTCTTGCCTGATCTCAACCGACGACTCTTGCAGGGACAGAGGTCGGGGCACCCGCTGCTGAACCGACCTTTTGACTTTTGTTTGTCCTCGCGGTCTACCTCGAGCTTTGGCCAATGCAGCGTTACACCGCCAATGCCTCTAACTGCATACGCCTATGTTCCTCAGCCAATACCGCGTTCTCATAATCACGCTCGTGTCGTGTCCGAACATCTGTAGCTTCGAATACTACAGAAAACACGACTTGTTCCACTCTGCCCTCATTCACGTGGTGGGAAGAAAACCGATGCGTCAGTTGGTAATATGCTCAGAGGGGTCTCACCTCATAATAAGGGTACCGAACACCCGGAGGACCGGTTACACTATTATCACGAGCAATTTCCTCATCAACAGTTATTCCGGTAAACGCATAAGTTCCATCTGGGTTCCGTTCCATGGCCCATCTCCGCCATTCTTGGTCTGACCCGACCACAGCTCCCCTTCCTCACCGCAGTGAGTACTCCACAAAAGTCGACAGACACCCAGTGGGTGGGAGTCTTGATAATAACTGGTCGTCCTTTGCAAGGGACGACTACCCTGTAACCACCAGCACAAATATTAGTCGGCTTAGTTAACTGGAACAACCAACGTTTATAGCGATAATTTACCTGTTGATGAGTGGGTCAAGTATCACAATGATAGAATATACCATGGGGAACTTCTTCACCTGAAGGACGTACGAAGCTCGGTTCAACTGAAAGAGGTTAGGCTCCTACTCGGCAGGTAACTGAGGAACCCTTTCCTCCACCTCCCGCTCAGTGAACCTGTGCGAACGTAACCGCTGTCGCTCACGTCGTCGCTTTGTTGCAGCGGTCCTTGCTTTAAGATCGCGTAATGGACGTCCCGCTATGTTAGGTTGCATACCCAGAAAATTAGCTAGGGATGGCGGTGACCGACTCCGCGGTCTCCTAGCAATGCTGTTCCCCTGCAGCCAATTCAAAATAATAATCAATGACCTGTTGTTCATGCGCCTCCCAACGTGACAGTTGATAATGCCGTCCACGATGGGGTTGCTCTGGCGAATGGTAATCAGGGTCAACATCTCGCCGTTGACACTGTTCCGGACAGCTGGGTCTCAGTGGGGGAATCGAACTATAACATGGAATTTCTGGCAAGACCACCGGAGGCCGTAGCGTCGGAACCAATGCCAGAATTCTGTCTTTCCCAAACACCCAAGTACGTCCTATCCGTTTCCCGAACTGTTTTAACCATTCATCTGCTTCACACTTCCGTTGGTCCTGGGTCTTCATGAGGCAGTTCAGACATGATGAAATGTTGTAATGGAAGTTCTATAGTACTAAAATAAGACACACAATGTAATAACGTTGGTTGACCTGCACCAACAAAGTCAGGTTGGTGCGTTCTCGTGACGCCCAAAAGTGCACCTTGGGACCCTTGCGTCTCAGTGTTTTGTGTTCTAGAGTCCCACACGAGAGAAGCTCCCTCTCTACCATCGGTACTCGACCCATTCATGCCCAATGCTGAGGTCCCAGACCTACCCGGTTGTGAAGCTGGTGGTAGCCAAATTGCAGACGCAACAGCGGCCGTCGATGATGAACTCGGACCTTGTACATTATTACTGACCGGGGCAGAGGGTCCATTATTCTGACCCTGGCTGTTGGGAGGTGCTCTGTAGTTATTATTATTGGAGTACTGCCCGTAACCATTTCCTCCTTGGCTGCTCTGATAACCTTGGCCACCATAACCACCGCGACCACCACGATAATTGCTATTATAACCACCTCGTTTGTGGTATAATTAGAATACCTGTAATTACTGCAGTTACCCTGGTTCTGGTAACCATTATTTCTGAACCGGCGATAAGTGCGGGGATCCGAATATCCGCCACAGCTACAACTTTCTGCCAGAAGAGAGCAATCATGGCGAAAATGACCCGGTTGCCCACACTCATTACAGATGGGCTGACCATCGTCAGTCCATAACCTGCCACTATGCTGTAACATTGGGGGCCTAGGAGCAGTTCCAGCTATGATCGGCGGTTCCAGTTCCTCGCCTACTGGCTCTTCAGTGAGAGGCTGAGCCACCGTGGCCGCTGCCATGTATGGTTTATCCTTTACACTTTTCTTTTTTACCCTGGGTTGGGTTGAACCTCCCGCTGCGTCAGGAGATTCATAACCCAATGTAACTGCGGCCACCGTCCTACCATGTTTCTTAGCCCTGATGGCATCCTCAGCCATATTCACAAGTTTCAAGGCTTCATCAAACTCCTTGGGTCATTCCTGTATTCCCAGCTGATCCTTGATCGGCTGTAACAGGCCACTCCAAAAATGATGTATACGGTTCTCATTACGCTGATGAGTGCTATATACCGTGGCCGGAAATGCAGCCCAGACCAGTTCAGTAATTTTAGTCAAAAACTCCTCAACACTTTTGTTTGCTTTCTGAACTTGGTCATGCAGCTTATCGGCTACTGTCCCAGAAACATTAGTAATCTTTTTAGTCAACACTTCTGACAGTAGCTCATAATCCTCACGTACGTGGAACGGAAGTTGATCATAGGTATCTTTCAGGGACCCGTCAAGATACATTGGGATCGTGAATATACGATCCTCCCGGGGTATCCCCTGCTGGAAGGTCATATGGTCATCAAACTTCCGTAACCACGCATCGAATGGAATACCGGAGGTCTTCCCAGTAAAAAGCGGAAGTTTCTTAGGAAGATAACCTCCCAAATCAAGTCAGGCGGGTCCGCGTCGTCCCGCAGCTCCCAATAACTCCTCGAGCATTAGTCTCGACCCAGAGGTAGCAGTCCTCCCCAGGTCTAACTTTGCTTTTTCAGTTTCGTCGACACAACCTGGCAGGGGAGCATGTACATACGCATGATCACCAACATCCCCCACCAGTTGTTCTAACAATTCACGCCGTGATGCGAGGTTATGACGCGACCTAGCAGCGCCATGCCCCAACCGGATTGGATCCCTTTCTTCAGCTGGTGGTCGTGCCTGGGAGGTCGGACTCGCCAACCTCTTCTCCCAGTCCGCTTGCCCTCTTTTAACCTCTTCCTGACTTTGCACACAACGATTCATCATTTCCATCATTTCCCTACAAAATTCCGCCATTTCCTCGGCCACTGCAGAAGAAGCAGAATTTCGCGCCGGAGCGGGTGGGAAATACCCCGCTTCCCTCATTTGTCAACGCTCTTCTTCTTCTATTATCAGTGGTGAGGTTTCGTACATACCCGCGTGTAACTCAGGGGAAAAATCCCCTATCGGTTCTTTTTGACCTGTACTAGTGTATTGAGGAGGTGGGTTTTTAGTGGGAGACCGACAAGGACCGGCCACTACCAATCGTGGAGGTGGCCTGTCTGGCAGCGAGGAAGCATACAGACCTCCTGCCCTTGGCACTTGCGGCGGTAACCCACTCCCACTCTCACCTCCTACCTCATAGCCTGTATGTGTGCCCGAGCCTCTTTCTGGCGCGCTTCTTTCAGCCGCGCTTCCTTACGTCAAGCCGATTGCAATTCCTTTTTTACTAACTTTTTTACAAGATCTGACAAAATAATTTTGGAATCATCGTGTCAGAAAAGCAGGGGATCTTCAGCAGCAAAGGCGGAGGCTTCTGCTCCTCCCTAGCCAGGATTATCAGTCCCGGGAAGTTCAGCGAGTGCGCTGAGATTCATCCTCGGTTGTTCTCCTGGCAGAGGGGCGCCTACCATACCTCCGTCCCCATTCCTCTGCGATGCTGTAGATTTATTCAACTCTCTCTAACCCATTCAAAAGGGTCGACAACTACTCCGATTGCGGTACTTGTCCTTCGATCCGCGTTTCGACATATTTCAGTTTCACAACAATTTTCTAATAATGCAATTAAAAAATTTCAATTCAACAATAATTTTAATTACACACGTTGCGTAGTTCCAGTATACCCAATCGTAGTGCCACCCAGTTTATTCGTCTTATGGACAGTTCCAGTCCAAAATAAACGATTTTTCCGAACGTGGTTCACACTAACGTTATTGCTAAGGCTCGGCGCACACTCAGGCTTTTAACCTGACCTTTACGAAAGCTGACCTTTCCAAAGAGGAAAGCGTCCAAACTCGGTCATGCAAATAATTTCTCTCTGCAATATTCCGGAACCTTCCCTATCAGTGGGAAATAGGTTCGAGCAGAGTTACTCGGGTATTGTACAAGTAACACAATTGATTTTTGAACTCTGTCCAAAAATCACACAAAAATAATAACCATGATCCCACAAATTACAATAATCTGATAACAAACATATACACAAGATAACAAAAACAAACTATAGACACGTATGCAACATAAACAAGATACAAACCAAAATATAACAACAATAACAAATTCATACAAAGAAAATAATTTTGATTACACACAATGCAAGGAAATTAAAATGGGCCCCGTTATCGGCTCCAGAAGATGTAGCTGCAAACGCCCACAGTGGACGGAACTGCCTGCTACACTTGTTGGGCGGATTTTAATATTCCCTTTTTGTCGTGCGTACTGAAGAATTTTACTTTAATATTACCGATTTTATTTTATTTTATTTTCCGCCAGTACAATTTAGCCAGGTATAGTGATCGGTAGAACGTTAGGCGCGTTTTCCACCTGCTTCGCAGTGTTTATCAAAATAGATTACTTTTGTGGAGGGTTTTAGGTTCGCGATGGGACTGGGTTCAGCGGCCTACAGGCGGCTAACAAAAGACCCCTCCTTGGTGATTTCGATTTGATATGCATTTTGTTTTTGAATATTGTGCTATGTTATTTGTACCCTATTGACGGAAATAAACCTTGAACTTACTTTGTTTTAAGACACAATATATATATGAAAACCATCCGGACTTTTACTGAAATACTGCAGAGGGATGTTCATCCCTCCTGGAAAACAACATTGAGACAACGACGAAGGGTTTTGAAACACATTTTATTTACAAAAACACCCACTTTAATATTTTACGATTGGAAACAGTTTACATTTTTTAGCATTTTTAGCACCAAAAGACTATAATTTTTAAGGCTTGACCAGATGAGCAACGATTACAAAAAACTGTGCGGGCACAAGCTTTAAGGGAACGTTTGGGGGGTAATTGCTGGAATTGGAACTTAAAAAGATTACCTTAGAAAAGAGCAAAAATGAGACAGATTTAAGGGCACAAAACTAAGGTTATGGACAGGGTCTATGGGAAGCTTACCAACAGCCCTTCACCCAAAAAACCTGCGACAGCACCAAAACAACACATGACAAAAACAACACTTTACACATTTTACTACTTAAAAAACACACGAAGATTACACAAGACTACCACACAACACACAATTACAAAGCTTATATTTTTTCAGAAAACACAGTTACATTACACGAGCCCGAAGGCAGAGGCTACAGGTTGGTGAGATCGACGGTCCACTTTTAGAATATGACATTTTAGAATGGCTTCTGACCGTTATTGCAAAACTTGCGCATTTATTTAACTTTAATTTACTTTTATTACAAGAGGTGGTGAATTTGGGGCGATACCCAATAAACCTCTCGCCCTAGGGAGACGGAACGCTGACATTTTTGACAAATTCTTACGGTTTTAGATTTAGTAAGGGCGGGATGGGGGTAAAATTCCAAACGGATTTTGTCACTCCATAAATACGTGGTTACAAACCAAAATCCCGTCGTAGAGAATACGAGTTCAATCCAATGGTCTACTATACCAGATTCATTTACACCCAAAAATATAGTTAAACGATCGTGACGGTACGCCATTGGCTTACTTAAAGTTAGAGTTGCGATATTCAACAATTAATACTCTTTTAAAACGATTTCAGCGACTAGCCATTTTTAACTTGCATAAAACCACGCACAAATTTATTATAAACCTTGCAAGAAAATAAAATACGAACCGTGCAGAAAACAAAACCCGACACCAATTCTTTATACCACCGCCATGCAAGTTGCTAACTTTAAGCCATACCGCAGAGGACCGAAGCCCAAGAACTACGACCAATTGGACTTAATTAACCCAGCTTCCCATCCAATTAACACATATTCTCTCTTCCGGTTATTGGTTTTTAAGCCGATTAACCAATTAACAAAATACACGCAATTTACCGCCAATTTTAAACTCCTCCCCCTCCACACAGCACCACAGAGCCCATCCTAGCACTTTTAGTCATGGACTACCAATAGTCTACCAAAAGTGTGGATTGGCCATGTGAGCCAAACGTCCGCACTATTTAATTACAGAACACATTTTTATACAAACTTACCCTATTTTAACTCATTTTTACACAATACATGTTAATATTCTCAATAATCGACTAATATTCGACATTTTCAACATAACAACACTCGAATCATTTTACCAGTCGATTAAAATATGACTACGACACTAAAATGAGAAATGTGGCGGGGCCCCATGCTACAAAACCATAAAAAAGTTATATTTATCAAAAATGACGACTTTTGATTATAGGTTTGTGTCAAA
>JASAMX010013096.1:0-24022 GCA_030248175.1 Microlaimidae sp. YZB2_3
TAAAAAAAGTTATTGATAGACTTGTAATTTACGAAGACCAGTATTTTATGAAACAGGCCCCTGGTTGTGAATACTTCTTTCTGCATTTTGTCCGGTCGTATACAAATTATTTTTAATTCATCTCGAGACCTTTGTGTACATTGAATTAACCGTCGTGATTCTCCATAAAATAAGAAACGGTTTTTTTAAATTCTACGTACTATTTTAATTAGTCAACGTGAAAATCAAACTTATATTCCAGAAAGAGTCGTAGACCTATATATAAATTGATGAATGAATGTGTGTGTGTGTGTGTGTGTGTGTGTGTGTGTGTGTGTGTGTGTGTGTGTGTGTGTGTGTGTGTGTGTGTGTGTGTGTGTGTGTGTGTGTGTGTGTGTGTGTGTGTGTGTGTGTGTGTGTGTGTGTGTGTGTGTGTGTGTGTGTGTGTGTGTGTGTGTGTGGTGTGTGTTGGGTGTGTGTGTGTGTGTGTGTGTGTGTGTGTGTGTGTGTTCGTGTGTGTGTGTGTGTGTGTGTGTGTGTGTGTGTGTGTGTGTGTGTGTGTGTGTGTGTGTGTGTGTGTGTGTGTGTGTGTGTGTGTGTGTGTGTGTGTGTGTGTGTGTGTGTGTGTGTGTGTGTGTGTGTGTGTGTGTGTGTGTGTGTGTGTGTGTGGGTGTGTGTTGGGGTGTGTGTGTGTGTGTGTGTGTGTGTGTGTGTGTGTGTGTGTGTGTGTGTGTGTGTGTGTGTGTGTGTGTGTGTGTGTGTGTGTGTGTGTGTGTGTGTGTGTATGTGTGTACAGACATATTTTTACATTAAACCTTGTTCAGTGTTTCGCATTGAAAAAAACAACTTAACTTTCACTTTAGTTATTCTCTAAATTGCTATTAAAATATTTAATAAAAATCAAACATAAATTTGTTGAGAAAATTTTTTAAGTTAGGGTAATATGGCTTAAATTTGGATAGACCTTAAATTCGGCCACTGGCTGTTATTTTTGAAATCCGTCATGTTAAGAAATGAACTGTGTATGGCTAGAAAGATCGCCATTTTATCTATCTATCTATTCATACGCAGTTCATTAATTAACTTAGCGCGTGAAAAAAACAGACGTTTGTCAAAATTAAAGCTGGCCGAATTTAAGTTAGTTAACTAAGTTCTAAAAACTATTTTGCATAAGCCTTCGTTATATAACGTAAGGTTTAAAAATTATAGTATCAACCTGGTGGGCAAGGAAGGCGTGGTACTCCTGGACCACCGGGACCAACAGGGCGGCAGGGTCCTCAGGTAATATTTTAATAATTTTCCTGCAAAATTCCCATGTAACACATTGAAGATAAAGGCTGGTTCATACTTATGACAAAACATCCTTTAGACTTTGTCCAAAGGACAAAAACAGTGTCAAAACGTCCTTTTGACTTTGTCTTAAACAAAGTTCAAAGGACAACGTGTATACTTTTTTGTCCTCCTTTGGATAAAGTCCAAAGAACAAATTTCAAGTAGCATTCATACTTCGTCCGAAGGAAAAAGTTCAAAGGACGTCATAAGTATGAACCAGTCATAAGTATGAACCAAAAGTCATAAGTATGAACCAGCCTTAAGTAATTATATTCGCGCCACAATGCTTTAGTAAACAAAAAAACTTTACCAAAATAGAATGTATAGCTGGTAAAACAAGGGTTTATTAAAAATAAAATTGTTAAAACTTTTAAAAATGGTTGTTGAATAAGTTGAGCATTGGTATTGTTGTGTCATTATAAAATTACCAAAGATTACAATATACCAGAAATGTCGCTTATTTGATTCTAATTAATCGATTCCAAAAAGTAATGATTACTGCGAAGTAGTGACAACACACAGTGGATTAGCAAATGTGAATGCCTAGATGATTGCAAACACATTTTTACGAAAAAAATAATTAAAGTTAATATGTTGTGCGGTGATTCATTGCCAAAACCTTTGTAAAATCACTAAATCTGGAAATTATATTAAGAAGGTAAAAAGCTATTGCTGAAAGTTATTACTATTTTAGGAGTGCCAGTTTTTACTATAGTTTTTTATTGACTTGCTTTAAATAAAACTTAAAATTTTCCATTCAGGTCTTTATAAAAAAATAATTAAAAAAAAGAATAATATATATTATATTTTAATTTTACTATAAATTTAGTTTTGAAAAATTAGTTAAACTACATTGGTAAAATATTCTGGGTGCCGATTTTGGCCCCTATAGGATAATATTGTTTGATATCGTGAAGTATACTGAAAATCAATTTAACTATATAGCTTAGGTTAAAAAAACTACACTAAATTTGTTTTATCCACCCCGCTTATTGCAATTTTTTCGTTTCAGGTGCAATTTTTTTCCGTTATAATAACAAATTAACTAAAAAATAGTGTATAAACATAATATACTGTGTGTAAATCTAGCAAAAAGTTTATGACTGTTATTGTAATCGCAAGATTTCGGCCAGGTTTTTTTTCAAATAATATAATTTTTTTGATAAACCATACCATAAAATTATGAAATATAATTTTGGTTTTGTATCTAATTTTACTAAATATTTTTGCTGGTAAAATTATTTTTGGTTTCATAGTTGTAATTTTATTTTATGTTTATTGATTTTATTATTCAATTATTGTTTTAGGGAAATATCGGACTTCCTGGAGAACATGGAATACCAGGTCTTCCAGGAGATATCGGACCCGAAGCTGATGTAAAGATTAAAATGCATACAATTTTATATGCGTTATTTATGTTTAATAGTTTACTTTACACTACAGTAAAAAATATTTATCCAACATTGAATAATTGATAGAAGACTTATCTTATTATTTCCATTATTCTATTGTACGCATTTATTTCCTAATTAAATATTTTGTTTAAAATAGTAATCTTAGATTTTAAAATTATAGTGGAAAGGAGCTGCACAGACGTATAATGATAACACCAAAGGTCCTCCTGTTCAATTTCTACAAGGAAGAGTGGTAATTTACTCAAAAAAATCTCTGCTTTATTAATCATACTTAATGTTACTTATCTTTTTTATACAATGTTTTATTAATAAAACATTTGATTCTGTAATGTGGTCCTAAAAAAAATTTCTGGGGTTTATTTCAGGGCAACAAAAAATAAAAATTGTTTTATCTTTGATGGGAATGTTTTGTTGTTTTTTCACGCGTGTTGTATGTCAATTTGTGGTACTGTAGAGCGGGAAACGGCAGTGGAACTTTTGCAGAGTAAGCGCCCATATTCTGCAAATCACTTTGAAGCGCATTAAATTATTTCACCGCTCATCGTTAATATAAGCGTGATGATCGTTTAAAAAAGAAACTTTAATTACAATATAGATATTGCTTGAAAAGTTTTTGTCAATTTATGCGCCAAAAAATTTAGGGTGGTTTGAGCCGAGGAAATTTGGAGCTAAAATTAGAGCTGAAAATAGAACATTGGAGTGGGGAACTTGGAACTAATAGTTTAAAATTGATAAAACCTAAATATAAGCTTAAGCGTTAGTTTAAACCTAACCCCAAACTAATTTTTCAGTTTCAGCTCCAAGTTTTTATTTTCAATGTTCCGAATTCCCTGCTAACGGTTCCATAGATCCAGCGCTAAATTAACAGCATGTAATGATTTGATGTGCGGTCTTTTGGCATAGACATAATGCATTTCTGTGCGATTTACAGGAACTGGGCGTTGTGTTTATTTACACAAATTTTTGTTGTGGCTGAGACCTAACGGACTACATAGATAATTTCCTAGTTACTGTGTATTTTCTTAATTTAATAGTTCGACCCAGGAAACAACAAAAAATGGATAAAATAATAACAATATTGAGGTTTTATCGTCATAGTGTATAAACTGGCTAACACACAAATTTTTTGAGTATAACCATTATTGAAAAATGTATGCAGTTATTAATAATAGTAAATTTTTTAAAATTTTAGGGAGAGCCTGGCGTAAGAGGAACACCTGGTGAAAGCGGCATCCCTGTAAATAGTTTGTCAATTTAATTTATTTTAACTGATTTCTAATTTGTTTTATTGTTTATCGAGATTGCAAATTATTGACTAAATTGTATTCGTGTGACTCAACCTTGTTTATGCTTAATCAATTAAATTTATGTATATAATTTATGTTTTGCGCATTTTTATAGGGTATTCAAGGAATAAGAGGACCACCAGGACCTCCAGGTGAAATCGGACCACCAGTAAGTTTTTATTTTATTTGATTAATTTAAATTTACAAGTTAGGCAGATTTTATTTTTTTATATTTGCAAAACAAATCTAAAATTATTTTTTAATTTAAAAAATTTAAATTATTTTGAATCGAGTAAATGCAATACTAAAATTTGTTTGGAATTAAAATGTTTTAATTTATAGGGCATGCCTGGACTTCCAGGACCGCAAGGTAGAACCGGTCCTGCTGGAAAAGATGTAAGTCAATATACATTGCGTTTTATATTTAACATTGCAAATTTAAATACAATAAAAGATAAATAAAACATTTAAATCTTTTTTAATAATCATTGTTTAAAAACCGAAAAAAACAACGAGTTAAAATTCTTATGGTATTCTACATTGGATACTATGCCGACTTACCGTTTTTAATTTGGAAAACAAAATAAATTAAGGTACTGTTGTATTTGTTTTACATTAACTTTATATTAAATTCTTAAAACTTAATTTAAACTACCAGCAGAAGATCAGTTTAAAAATAGCTAAAATTGGCTCAGTTATCATGGAAATTATGAAATTATATGTTTTTCGGAATTTCTAGGGAGTTCCAGGTTTGGATGGAAACGATGGACCACGAGGAAAACCTGGACCTGAGGTATCATATTTGATTTTATTCTTAAATTGGTTGTAATAAATATAGGCTTCTCCATTTTTTAACATTGGTAAAATTACATTATAATAAAAATATTTTAATAATACTAACTTATAATAAAGAATTTATAATAAAGTAGGTAGAACTTAATTTTTGTGTCATTATAGGGTCCACAGGGAGCAGCTGGTATGATTGGACCCCGAGGATTAAAAGGACATAGGGTAACAGTTTTATCTTGAAATTTATGTAAAAATAAAATTTATTTGATTTTTTAATATAAATTTTAAATGCATTTTATTTATAAATTCAAATTTTTATAAGTTTATTTAATTTTTTATGTTTAGGGATATCCAGGAAAAGCAGGACCTAAAGGCCAACAGGGAGATTCTGGACCCAAAGTAAATTTTCTTTTAAATGGTTTAATTTTATTTTTTATATTTAAAATGAAATTTACTGATGATAATCGAAACGACAATTATAAGTATAGTTTACAATGTAATATACACCATTGATTTTTAGTTTTGCAAAAAAAATTGAAAGTTTAATTAGATATCGTACAATTATAGGGTGCAAAGGGTGAAGTAGGTATGATGGGTCGTACCGGAGAAATTGGACCGCGAGGAATGCCGGGTGAACGAGGAAAAGAAGGGCCCATGGGACCACAGGTACTGAGTCTTATTATTTTGTTCCGCGGACATCGCAATTTTATAATCTTGCTGTTCATTACACGAACAAAAAAGTTCTATTTTGGTAACCATACATTCTATAACAACTGGAGTTAAAATATTATGACATTTTTATTAAATCGTTTTTGGTGCTTTGATTTTCATTGTGCTGCTTTTATTGGGCATATATGTTTAATATAGAACTAAGGGCAAACCAAACGTAGCTGCAACAGTGTGTTTACGTGTTCATTAAACAACTATTTTCTTTTTTTATGTTACAAAATAAGAATTATTCCTAAACTATACCATCTAAAGTTGATTTCTACTTCAAATCTTTCATTTTCTGAATTCTGATTGGCTGATACGAGTGACGTCCAATTTTCGTGATTTAAGTGGTTACTTAATGGTGGGCATTTTTCAGTTCAACGAACAACTGTTGCAGCCACGTTGGGTTTTAGTTTCTTTTTTCAAAATTTTACCAAAAGTTTTTTTTCCAGTAAAATGAAATATTGTGGTTATTATGTTAAAATTGATTTAATTTGGCTTACATACATAGTTTTATTATATACAATTAAACCAATATATTAAAATCATATAGACATTTTTTGATAATAATGATGCCTTGTTTTAGGGTTTACCAGGTCCCGATGGAGTTCCTGGGCCTGCAGGAAATCCAGTAAGTTGAAGATAATATATAATATTGATGGATATACTATTATGATTTATATCCTACTAAATTTTTTTAGAATTATTTTATGCAATTAATTATCAATAATCCGGCCAGTTTCCTAAGCTAAACTGTGGTTAAAACGCCAACTGTTAAATAATTATAGCGGCTTAATAAAACGCCAACCAATTTAATAAATAATAGCTTTGCATAAAATCAAAAAAAAATTGTCTGAAATATAATCAATACTTCAAATAATTTAGGGTGGCCCCGGTCTTCCTGGACCTCCAGGTTTTCCTGGAAGTACTGGTATGAAAGGAGATGCTGGATCACAAGGTAAAACTGTTATGTTTTAATCGTATATGTTTAATTTTAGTTATATACTTTTATTTTATTATTTAGCTAAAAATATAATTAGACTAAATCTGGATTTTAAAATTTTTACCAGAACTTTCAAGATACATGGTGTCCTCTTGTCATAAAAATGCGTTCTCCAGCACAAAGTTTTTCATGTTAATTTTTTTAAATTTCAACCCCTTTACAACATTCCTAACCTTTCCAATAATATTTCATTTATAGTCTATTTTTTTGGTTGGAGAGGAAGGTACATTCCTTCTAATGTAGAAATATGTTGTTCAACATATAGGTGTTTAAGTTGATCTTTTCAAAAAACATGATATACCGGCTTTACATTGACTAATAACTCTTACCAATAAGTTTTAGCCAATTCGACAAAAAATGTTTTTGAACTTCCAAACTCCATAGGTATAATTTCAATAATATTGTTGCACATACACCGTATGTGTCCCTTCGGTGAAAACTCAAATTACAAGCGTTAATAAAAGGTGATTATCTTTCCCCTTTCGTTGTCCTGCTTATGGTGTAATGGATAGCACGCCAGAGTCGACTTTGGAGGTTACGGGTTAAATTCCTGTACCGGCCAAATTTTTCAACAAATTTGGCTTTCTAAATTATTCAGTGCCTGGTTATTTTCGCTTCTACTTTGGGTTCTCATAATATGAATCCTAAATTTCACCAAAAAAAATTTTAGGCCCTAAAGGCACAATCGGTCCCCAAGGACCGCGAGGTAAGCCTGGCAATCCTGGTCAGCCTGGAATTCCCGGAGATAAGGTATTAGATAGTCGTTTATTTTAATATTCATCATTAGATACTTTTTCATAAATTTTTTAAAGAAAAGAAATCCAAAATTTTTAAAAATAATTTACATGAAACAAAAACACATTTACGTATAAAATGTATTTATCTAAAAAAATTTTTTAGCACTATCTAGAATACTATGGTAGATTCACAGAAAAAAGCATATGCATGAATGTTATTATAATGCATCGTTTATGGTAAGACAGAATAAACCACAACTTCACAAAATGTGCTGTTATTAAATAGAGGTTACTATATTAGTTTTATGATTCGTTAATGGTATTTTACAGTATTTTACGGTATTTTGTCTGTTACCTGCCAGCGTATAAAAAAACAGATCAGACCAAATTTCATTGTAAAAAACGACCAACAGCTAAGTAATTTAACAAACTAATTACATTATAATCTCAATAGATCTACGACAGGATGGTCCATGACACAACGGTCACGCGACACAACGGTCCCGAGACACGACTGTTACAACTCCTGTTGTGTTAATGTTTCAGAAATATGACGCCTTATAATATGAGTGAGACCTCGAGCTATGGGTACGCAGCACTAGCCTATATACGAGCGGAATACTTACCCGCCCTCAAAAAATTCTCTCTCTCAAACCTCAGGACCATCAACCCCCCTGCAAGCGCCAAACCCCCCCCCCCCCCCCAATATATTTTTTTAAAAACACTTTATTTGGCACTAAAAATACATTCTGCATAATATCTTCGGAAAGAATATCTTTGAAAACGTTTTTAAATTTATAACAAAAGAAAACTTTGTTTTCACTAAGCCTAAGCGAAACCTTAAAATCAAGTAAACTTTTAAAATCATTTGTCTATTTTATTTGGTCTAAATTAATTGGTTCGCACGCTTTCTAATGCTGTCAACATATTGTTTTTTCAACGGTGCAACAGTAGCATTGCAAACGCATTCTTTTGGGAGCATTGTTTTGTACCTCTCTCATTCCTGGGACCGTCGTGTTGTACCTTTCGCCTCTCGGGACCGTCGTGTCGCGGGACCGTCGTGTTTCACGACCGGCGTGTCGCGCTCCCAATCTCAATAACTAGCTACTTATTTCACTTATTTCACATATTCAATTGTTTTTTTTTTCAAGCACATATTCACTCAATCGAGCAACAAATACTTTAGCAAATAGAACCGACGAAAGCACAACATATTTTAAAATAATTGACGAGTCCTGATTAGTAAATGAAAATACTCATTATATCGCCTCGGATGTTAAAAACCAAATAAATTTATCAACAAGTTTAAAGTATAATTCGCGAATTCAATATTTTCAGGGAGGGATTGGACGGCCAGGTCAAGTGGGACCCAAAGGAAATACAGGTGATAAAGGACCAGTTGGGCTTCCTGGTCTCATGGGGATCAAAGGACATCCTGGAGAAACCGGAAAGGATGGACGTGTTGGACCAAAAGGAGATCAAGTATTTGAGTTTAATATTTTTTAATAATCTGAAAATAATGGGATGTTCATGTTTATTATTATGAGTATCTTGAAGTCAGAGACAAAAAAATAGATGGTAGGTATGCTTGCTTTTTTTGTTCTGCAAAATCTAATAATGTTCTAATTTTTGATATGGTAAATTAATATTCTAATGTTTGATTCATATTTATTTTTAAGTAAAAATTCATAATCGTTCATTAGTGTGGCGGAGAGTGCGTGGTAAGTTTTTATAATTCTTTTGTTTTATCGCTAAACACTAAGTTTTCTTTCCGCCTAGCTTTCAAACGCGCACTTCGTCATATTCAAATTACAGTAATCGTGCTGGTCGCCACGCGTGCAAACAAAACCAATTCAAGCAGCAATTTCTGCTCCACACTCAAAAGTGGAAGCGCAACGCGGGTACCATATCATTGGTTTTGTATTTTATTTTTGAACAGTGTATAGTTAGCCTACCAGAAAGGGATCCACAAGTAGGCACGCTATCCATAGGTTAGCATATTTATAATTGAGTTTTTATTTTTTATATTGATTGCTTGTGAGATGCGGACGCTGCGATTGGTTTTGGCCAATCTAGGTAGGGATTTGCTGTTGAGCGGGAAGTAGATCGTTGGCTGAACAATCTCCTTCCCTTTAGTTAAATATTATATCTGCAACATAGATAATTTAAATGGCGGAATGGCTCCGAATCGTTCCTAGCCAGCTCAGGTATATTTAGGGATAATTACTAATAAAACTAATATAAATTACTAATTAAACCCCCTTGTGTAAAGTGTGTAAACAAATCAATCAAGGGTAAATCAAACCTTTTTGCCGCATTCAAATCTGTTCATAAATTCCGTAACCATTATTAACATAAACACATAGTATTTCCAAATCCTGTGCAACACAAAAACAAAACTCGGCTAAGTCCAATTTAACTGCCTAAACCTCTTATTTAATCATACTGTCTTTTTAACTCTAATAATCTTAATGTTTCAATTAATCTCCTTATCAACTTGTTGGTCAGTCTGACCGGTTCATCAGTTGATTGATTGAAGCTTTTGTTTACATAGCAACTCCTGTGTATAACTTTTTGTGGCGCTAAACCCCTACATTTGGCCCTACTTTCATAACAAACTTTAAACCTTTTTCAAGCCCACCAAGGCTCAGTTATACACAGAAGTTGCCCAGGGTTTGCTAACTGATCGTCAGCTCATTGAGGAAATCTTATCCTTTTTGTAAATTAAAATCTATTAATATAAACTTAATTTTTCAACCCATTGTGTCAAGGTTTCAATTCTAAAACTAAGAACCTCGCTGAGACAACCAGTTAACGGATCACAGCAACATATGTGGAATCCACAGGAAACGTTATTATTTGAAGAACTGTCTTGAAAGTTCAGTTTTATTAACTATTTACCTCAAACCCGTTTAGCTAATGTTACATTGCACAAACTATAATCAGCTAATTTAAGTCTCACAAATTTCCGTCCACTAAGATCGTTTTCTTTCTGTTATTTTTGCCCAGAGTGAACTCTTCAGTCTGTCTAGTTATTAAACCCACCGCGCTAACGTTTCACAGGGGTTGCATAAATTTTCCAACGTTAGCTGGTGTGAAAATAAATAAATAAATTTCCAGCAATCAAGATTCCGCTGTCAGCAGCGGGTAATTTTTTTAAAGCTAATGGATCAATCAACTAACTTTTGTAACTTCTTTTTGTAACTCACCGAGTTAACATTTCACGGGAGTTGCATATTTACAACAACGTTACTTGGGGCTAAATTTGTTCATCCATTTTCTCTTCCGATTCAAATATCCTGAACTTTTTGAAGACTGGAAACTCTTCCAGTCCAACTTTTCCTTTCCAAGTCAAGTTCTCTTCTGACCTAACGGTTGACAGGGTGTGTTGCTTATTCCCCTCATTTATAAATAAAAACTCAACCGTGCTGTAATCCCTAACGAGGCCACGCCTCTTGGTTAAATTATAGTTTTAAATAACGTGATCATTATTAAAGTAAGTGCAGCAGTGCCTTTGTGTACTGGAACAGGCTCTATAAATACCAGCTAGACCCTTGTTTACCTGCTACATTAGGTTTTAAACTATAGAAAAATCACATTAGGCATGTACAGTTATTCGCTGAATAAAAAACGGCGGTGATATAATCTGACAAAAATAAATCAGAGTAAGCAGTACAGTAAGCCAAAATGTGCCAAAACTTTTTAAGCTTTATTAATATTTATCATTAAATAAATTATATTCACATTGTTTTTAGGGTGATCGCGGAGACTCTGGTCTGAAAGGGGAGCGAGGACCGGCGGGTGCAAGGGGTCAAACCGGTTCTCCCGGGGAACCAGGACCGGAAGGCCCAGAAGGAAAAAGAGGACAAACTGGGGCTCAAGGACCGCCCGGACCTGCAGGTCCGGTTGGTGAACCGGTAACGAAATATTCATTTGATTTGTTTAGAAAAAATACACCATAACTTTTCTGGCTTCGTTTAGGCTTGCTGTAGGTTAAAATAGTTTTGTTTCAAAATCAAAAATTGTCTAAAAAGGAATAAAGTATATGCATCGTGTTATAAGTAAGATAGTTTTAGATTAATGTGTTAAAATTATATAAAATTTAAGGGTGTACGCGGAGTGCAAGGCCTGCAAGGTGAGCCCGGACATCAAGGCAGGAAAGGGGATCGAGGATCACATGGAGAACCAGGACCCCAAGGAATCAAAGGAGCTGCAGTAAGTGTGACACCATTGTTATAATAATTATATAAAAATATTTTATGCTAATATACTCATAGATTTGTCAATCATTTAAATAACAATTAGATTTCTCACCATGATTGCATTTAATAATACTGCATTGGTTTTATTTTATAACTCTATCCTATGATTAAAAAACGTAATTTTTTAGTGTTAATAAACAACAATAAAATTATGTGGTACTGTATTTTATTTTTGTTTGATTCAGGGACAAACTGGACGCACTGGTCCTCAGGGTCAAAGAGGAGCCAGAGGAAGTCCCGGACCCAGAGGAGCTGTTGGTGCCCAAGGGGACCAAGGACTGAAAGGGCCAGTAGGAGATCCAGGAAAACAGGGAGCTCAAGGAGCGCCAGGTATATGAAATTTTACTATTGCCTTACATCTTGTTTAGTTTAATAAAATAACTTTTTTGTTTCACAATGGTTTGACTATCAGTTGCATGGTTTTTTGATTGCAAAAAGTACAAAATATGCTACATACACTAGATTGGGCAACACTAAAAATTTAGATTTTTTTGTCTATTATTTTGTTCTTTTTTTGACGTCGCCTTTTTTAGCACGGTTTCACGCAGTCGTCGCTAAGGTACAAATCGAAAAATTGAGATTGTGCGGATGCGATTAAGGCCATGTGTAATAGCGTTTATTACCGCTACTTTATATTTTGAGGTTGTGCTTATTTTTGATTATTGGCATGTTTATTAATGTTTAAGGTTTGCGAGGACTTCCTGGATTAACAGGAATTAAAGGACCTGAAGGACCGCAAGGCAAACAAGGTGAAGATGGACTTCCTGGGATTCCGGGTGCTAAAGGGCCTACTGTAGGTTACGCTCATATTATTTATATATTTTTAATATTTTATTATCATTTTATTTTTCAATTTTTATAACTTTGGCTTATTTATGTAGGGTAATTTTTGGGGATCAAATTAAATCCATTAATTTTTTTGTACTATGTTTAAAATTTCAATTATTGATAGTGATATAAAATCACAATATGAAGAATTATAAAGGATTATTTTTTATAGGGCGACGCTGGAAAAGATGGAGCTCCCGGGGAACAAGGTCCTCAAGGACCACCGGTAAATTTTGTTTATCCTGATTTAAAACTTTTCATTTCCTTGAAATTTAATTAAACCTGTTTTGAAAGTTAAAGTCAATGGTTGCGGCACAGTTTGTGGACTTTTGTTTGCGTTCTGAAATTAAAAAAATAATACCAAAATTAGACATTTTGGAGTGTCATGACAATAATGCTAATAATATTTTATAGTTCAGTAGGAGTTACTTACAAGGTTTATTATTTGATTTATTCTTTTATAGTGTGAAATTTGATAAAAAATATAGTATTTAATAAATTTTTATTGAAGAGTCCACAATTTTTATTCTTTTACTCATTTATTACCTTTTTTCAAATCAATTGATAGTTTACGTGATTTCCTGCAGTGCAGGACAGTATTATTGAATACCACATGTTTTATATCAAAGTTTTTGATTGTCAAAATTGCTGAATAATCTAAATAAGCTAAAAACAAGCTTTAGATACAAGTTATATAAAACAAAATAATAGTATATTTGTTAAAACAATAAAATACAACAATATAGTTCTTTATCATAATGTTTACTTATTATTGTGATTATTACAGGGGCCTGTTGGAGAAAGAGGAGCACCTGGGCAAGCGGGTCCAAGAGGTTACCAGGGACTTCCTGGACAAACTGGTTTGCCAGGCCCAGCGGGTAAAGATGGAGAAAGGGGTGTACCTGGTGACCCGGGTCTCAGAGGATTGCCAGGAAATCGGGTAGGTTTAATAATAAAAATGAACAGAATAAATAGTTTTTGTTATCATTTTTTGTTTTAGTATTTATTGAACAAATTTTTTTTAACTTCAAATAAAGCCAATTTTATTCTGGAACATAATAGAAAAACATAAAACATTGCAGAAAACATTATATGATAGGAAACTACACCACAAATAAAAATATGTCAAATAAAATTTCATTAAAATTTAGGGTGAAAGCGGTTTTCCTGGAGCAAAAGGGCCGCCTGGTTTTCCTGGTTCTCCTGGGATTAAAGGACAAAGTGGAGAGGCCGGATTACCAGGAGATTTGGTAAGAAATAATTAAAAATACTTTTTTTTTAATTTTAAATAGAAATAAATAAAAAAACAACGTTAATTGAAGAATAAATTAAAAGCCAATTATTCATCTTTGGAACAACGTTAAAAACCCGCGCACTTAAAATTTACCCCGCCCCTAAAATGCGGCTAAAAGTGATTTTTCGGGCAGGACGCTGTTTTAAAATGTAAACATTTAAAAAATGAAATCGTATGCTAAGGCATAGGGATTAATGCAAACAGTAATTTGTTAACATTTAGTTTTCCGAAATTTTTTCTAACTCTTATGTATCTCTATTCTTAAGCATAAGCAGTTCACTATCAGTTTAAACTACTGGTGACCGAAAATCGTCAATAGTTAGTTCCGGATTTTACACCTTTATTTTGGCTTTAAAATAGAACAATATACCAAAAAATTTTCACAACAATTAGTATCCCATAATTAAATATATTGTATAATAAATGTGGTAAATTAGTGTATAACTAGTAGCGCGTTTATTTATAATAGGGTCCACGTGGAGAAAAAGGACAAAAAGGCTTGGCTGGTCCGCGAGGTTTGGTTGGAATTCCAGGAAAAGATGGCAAACCAGGTCTCGCTGGAGAAAAAGGTTCTAGAGGAGATCCAGGAAATCCCGGTGAAGCCGGAGCAGCTGGAAATCCAGGAAGACAGGTCTCAAATATTTGTTTCTCCAAGTATATTTCCCAAAATCAACCAAATTAGGCAGAATACGCTCTGAATATAGGCCCGTTCAAACTTACGCACAATGCACAATGCACGATGCATAATGCACAATGCACGATGCACAATGCATTATAGTATCTGTTCACACTTACGCACAATGCATAATGCATTAAAACGATTTTTTAGCCAAAACTATTGTTAAATACGGTTTAAAATGCTTGTTTCTCTTATTAAAAACCGAAACCTAACAAACAATAGCGTTTTTGCAAATCCAAGTTGACAAAAAACTCAAATTGACCGATTTTGGGATAAACAATCCTGAATATTAGTCAACAAAGCTAAAAAAAGCCAAAATATAGTTCTAAAATCACTCTTTTTGTATTTATTTTTGCATAGAATTATGTTTTATATTTGTGTAAACACAAAAATATGTTTTAAATTTTATGTATAATGAAATGTGAAGTCGTTTGTTCAAGAATATTTATTATTTGATTCGTTTTTTAAGCAGAAGAGTTCTCAACGTACGTACGTTGCGAAAAAAGTACGTACAAATTTTCGAAGCCCGCTGCTACTCGCACAAAACTTGGAACGCCGTTCCAAGTCCGATAATGCATTGTGCATTGTGCATCGTGTATTGTGCGTAAGTGTGAACACCTATTTTCGGAGTTTTAATGCATTGTGCATTGTGCATCGTGCATTGTGCATAAGTGTGAACGGGCCTTATGATTTATCTATCAATGAAGCAAATACTTTGTTAGAAAAAATAAACTGTACATTTTAAATCTGCAATAAATATTTTTTTAACAATTAATAAATGTTTGGAATATTTTGCTATCATAGCGAAATTGCAATGTATTAGTTGCATATTGTTTTACAATAAATATTTTATTAGCTATTTTTTATAAAAAATTATTATAGGGTATACAAGGTCCTCAAGGACCATTTGGATTGCCTGGTGAAGCTGGACAAAAAGTAAGCAACAATTTTAAATTGTAATAATTATAAAATATATAGTGTTTTAAGTTTCTATTAAGTAAGTATTGCAGTAAGTAACTTAAGAACAAAAGATTTTAATTTTGTTGCAATAATTTTTTTCTATATTTTGCCTAAATTATTTAGTATTGACTGAAAAATCTTAAATTTGGTCAATTTGTTTTGAAATAACAGTGGCAAGGCAACAAGTAACATTGTGTGTTTAAATAAACAAGATAACTTCTACTTTGCGACTTAAAATTTTTCCTTTTTTATTTTTATAAAAACGCTGACAACTAATTGTTTTATGATTATTTTATGGAAAATTCTATACTTATTTAATTTTAGGGTGCTCCTGGTACACCAGGTCCTGTTGGTCCTTTAGGTCAACCAGGATTACCTGGAGATCGAGGTGATCCGGTAAGTTTTGTTCCTTTACTTTTTTATTTATTGTAACGTTGTATAAATATTAAATTATTGTAGATTAAATGTTAATGGATATTGTTTTTTAAACTGATAAAATTATCAGTTTAATTTTAAAGTTAGAATAAGCTAATGTTAATGTTGCACAAATAGATATAATTTAGGTAAAAAAAGTTTAAAGTAGCAAAAAAGTTTTGATACTAATGTGTTTTATGTGATTTTTTGCCACAAAGCTCGATTTCATAATTTATAATCAAAGTTATTTTGTACTATATTTGTTTGGTTGAGCACTTATATTGTGAGTTTATGAGGCAATTTAAAAATATGTTTTAGTTCACAAGATTATAGATTATGCAAAAAAGAACCCCAAAATATATACAAAAAAGTTAAATAAATATATTACACAAACGATTATACGATTATAATACAATAATTATTTTAATTTGTAAATATTTTAGGGTCCCATTGGACAACAAGGATTACCGGGTCTTGTTGTAAGTGTTTTAATTTTTGTTTAATTTTAACTGAAATTATTATCATAATCTTATTTTTACCATAAGAAATAATACTAAACCCAAAGCTAAACGTTACTAAACTACGTCTATTATTTTTACTTGGTAACTGGCAATTTCTGTCTTGATATAGAAAAGAGATTTTTTTTCAAAAAACATTAAACCGCCTTGACATAATATATTGCGCATGCATATTCTGTCGGTTTATTGTTTGATATATCAAAAAATACTATGATAATATATACTATTACATATTTTTTGGTAAACTGTATAAATTGATGTTGGCTAAATTTATTTCTTAGCAGGCTAGTTTATCCTGGGAATTTAGCTCCCGGCCACGGAAAACTTTATGAAAGAATTAAAAAAACTATGACCTAATTTTGAAAGCTATCGTCATTTTTTGTAATTTGGCTCTTTTTACCCAATTTACCCTTGAGAGAGCTCACTAAGTTAAAAAACTGAATGAATCAAATTATACTATTTATTTTTTGTGTATTTGGCTAACATTATGTGTTAAAAACTAAGAATTGCAGTGAGAAATTTGTTGTTTAAACAATTGTGTATTAAAACGAACTTTTTAAAATAGTGTTGTTTTTAAATATTTGCAGGGTAAACCAGGTAACACTGGCAACAAAGGTGCTCGAGGACCTCCAGGACAGAAGGGCGATTCCGGTTCCGTAGGTACCCCAGGGATGGACGGAGAACGAGGAGAACCAGTCAGTTTTTTTATTATACAAATAAAATAGAATTAACGAACTGACCTAGCATAACAATGTTGTTTTTTTAAGTGTCCCGCAACAAAATAAAAGTCCTCAACAACTAAAGGACTTCCTTTTGTTTGAAATGTAAAATATTCAATAGATTCATCCCCCTTAACTAAGCTCCGCCCGAAAAAATACAAAAATCAATAAAATATTATGTTAATGTCCTGAGTAAAAGAAAGTTTAGTGTGTTTTCTAAAATTAGGTGCGCGTTTTGAAACGCGCTCCAAAAATTATGAAAAAACCCGTAACAAATTTTTATAGAAAATTGACAAATACTTAAAATCAGGGAAGAACGCGTATATTAAATGGGTTAGGTCACTGCGCGGTTAGCCGTTGTTAATGGCGTCATCTAAAATCAACTAAACTTTAAATAGCTCTTTAGCCAATTAAAAATCCAAAGATTTTACATGACTAAAATATTACCCATATTTTTATGATACTAAAAACCAAAAACTTTTGCTAAACATACCTGAATTTCATACTAATAAGCTTAATTTGCTTAGCTTTTTTGACTTCGGTTTTTTTTTTGGGTCCCCCAAACCTTTTTTTCTGTGGTAATTATTTGGAGCTGATTTTTTGCACGTAGATGCTAAATTGCCGCCTCATCTGAATTTCACTCTTGTATATCTTCTATTGCCCGTAGTTAATTCTCTACTCTTTAATGTAAAAAACGATCAATTTTTTTCCAATTTACGCATTGGGTACTGGGTTACTTCTTTTCCTTTTTTTTTTTTTTTTTTTTGCTCACCCATCTCCATTTCCATGTCAACTCCTTCCTGGGTTAGCCAAAAATTATATAAGTGGTTAGAATCTATCTTCTTTTGTGCTGTGACACTTATTTTCCTTACTGAATTACATATTTTTAAAAACCAAACAAAAAAACCAAAAACCCAACCACAAAACACAACAACAAAACAACCCCCACCAAAAAACACAACACACCCAAAAAAACACAAACCCCAAAAAAACCCCCACAAAACAAAAAACCAAAAACAAAAAAAACAAAACCACCAACAAACACCCACAGAAGTAACGTCACACAGTAATACACATTCCACCAATCGCCACAAGGCAAAGCCCCAGAAAAAGGAGCACCCCCACCACCTTTCTTAGTCTTGTGGTCCCAGTCTGACTTCAAGCTGCCTCTTATCAGCTAATCAGTCAATGTACAATATGCTCACGACGGCACCATAATAATATAATAATATGATCAACTGCAGACAGAGCCCAGTATCGCAAAAAATTACGAAAATAATAATAATAACAACAATAATAGCCCTACAGCCAGACCAAACCCCCCACCTAACCAACACACAAACAAAAAAACAACAGTCAACTAATAACATAAAAATATAATCCAAGAAATCTCAAAAGCAATCCATAAAAAACTCCATCTTCTTATAATAAAAACAAAAATAAAAAGCCCATCCTCCCACCACCTGAAACCCTAAAAATTAAAAAGTTAAATGGTTAAAAAACGCAAACCAAAAACATAACAAGTCGTAGCAAGCGATATTTTTACAGTGTTATTCTTTTTATTAAATTTTGTTGTTTCTGAAAGCTTAATAAAAAAGTTATTATTAATTGTTTTTTTGTAATTGGTATTGCATAATACTAATATTTTTTGTGCAGCCTAGGACTATAGTAAACCAACAAAGAAAAAACCCAAACCCACAACAACAAACAAAAAAAACACCCAAGCCCGCCCCACAAAAAAGAAAGCACCAAAAACCAGAAAAACCAAAAAACCAAAAACAAAAAAAACAAACAAGCACAGCAAAGCCAACACAAACAAAAAACAAACAAACAAACAAAAACACCAACAACCAACCCCAAAAAACCAACAAAACCCACCCAAAAAACACACAGCCACTAAATTATCATATTCTTATAATACCACTGTGTTGTTTGTTTAAATACAAATAAATTGATAGTCTGGTTTTTAAAATAGCCTCAATATTCCACAACTTATGATTAGTTTACCGAGCAAAAGCTTTTGGTTTTAGTATCTATAAAGAGACGGGAGATTTAGGAGAAAATCTTTGATTTTTAATTGGCAAGAACATTTAAATTAGCCATTGGTCCACCACCCTACTAATTGCTGCATGTACTTTAAGTATTTGTTAATTTTTTATAAAAATTTTTTACGTTTTTTTTAATTTTAGAAACTCGTTTCAAAAACGCGCACTCAACTTTTGCAAACGCACCTAATTTTTTTTCAAGACTCAGGACATACTTTAACATGGTTTTTTAACATACTTTTAACATAATTTATTGATTTTTGTATTTTTGCGGGCGGAGCTTAGTTAAGGGGGATGCTTTTATAATAATTTTAAGATTACTACTGAACGTTTTAATTCAAAACATAACTCAGTTTTTTTGTTTTCGTTGGTTCAAAAATACATATAAGTCAACTAGGCTGCACAAAAAATAGCTTAAATAATATCCGAAATTAAAACAATACTTGACATTGCTTCATGGTTTTATTATGGGTTTACAAAAGAAAATCTCACATAAAATTTAAAATGTATATAAGTTTAAAAAAATTGATAATAATGTAAGGTACGATCACTTACGTACGAAACATTGTATTATTATGCTATATATTTGGAATGCGTTTAAATGTTTATTCTATTTAATTTTATTTTTAAATTTTTAGGGTTTGCCCGGAATAAAAGGTGGTAAAGGAGACAGAGGAGATATTGGAAAAACAGTAAGCTTGTATTTAATAAAATTTTTGTTAATTTTTCATTTTATTTAAAGAATATAACCTAAAATAGCAAAATAATAAAGATTTTTATGGATTAAACTTTGAAAAATTATACAATTACCAACATAAAATTCAAAATACCAATTTATAATTCTATTTAGTCTGACTGCTGTTTTTTTGTTTAGGGTGATGTTGGAGTTCCAGGTCCACCAGGGAAACTTGGCCCATCTGGCCCACCTGTAGGCGATATTTTTGTTATTATTATTATTATTTTACACCCCAAGTTAATTTTTTAGCAACAAGATACTTGGGCATACTGTACTGCAGTTTTGAGAATACATATTTTATATTATTATGCATAGTACCATAATTAGGCATATTGTTAACTTGACTGATTTATGCGTGTAGTATTAAAGAGTAAAATACCTTGATTTTGTTTATTTAGGGTCTCACTGGACCAGAAGGTACACCTGGACCTCAAGGAAAAACAGGAATAAAGGTACGTACGACACTACAAAACTAATATCTAGAAATGTTTATTTTAAAATACAAGTAGGCTATTGCAGCCCTATGTTATTAACGGCAGATTTGCGTGACATTTTGTAAAAAATCCTGTTTTACGTTTGTCCAGTGTACTTTTACACTACTCTATGTCGAACTGGCGTGTTTGCTACATCGGCATTGAATAGATTTTTCGAAAACATTATAAATCACAAAAAAATCTGTTTAGCTTCAGCTTTTGACAAAAAACTTATTTTTCATTTTACAGTTTGTCCGTGTGAGAGTGTGACATTTGATACCAGCTTAAAATAAATTTAAACTTTGAGATACCGGAAAACGACATCTTATAATGAATAAAAAGTCAGTCGATAAAACTTTTATTGAGTACATTAAAACGTGACGTTTCGATTGTTTCAAACAATCATCATCAGACGAAGTAGACAACTAAAACAAATAGAAATTCAAAATAGTTAAAATTGCAATTTAAAATAGCAAAAAAAAATTTTAAATAGCAATTAGAAATAGTTTTGATAAAAAAGATTTAAAAATTTTTAATGATTTGAATAGAAAATGTAAATATTAAAACAGATAATACAAATTTTAGAAATAAAAATTTTTGATAAAATACACGATAAAATACACGATTAGAAAGTATAAAACAAACCACGAAAAACTTGATAAAAAGAAAATTGAGTTCATTACACTAAAAACACGAACTTTATATAAAAACTTTCGTTAAAACACACAACGGAAAGAGAGCTGACATGAAAAAATGGGATTAAGGGATAATTACTAATAAGACGGGTAGCCAAAGGTAAAAGGAACACAAAAGGTGGAAAACGAAAAAGTAAAATAAAAAACAGGCGTTAAAACTTGGGGAAAGGCTAAGTAAAGAACAACCAAACAAAAACATTTTAAAATACAAAAGGAACCACAAAAAGAATTTTGTTAAAACAAACCCAAAAAATAATTTTAGACAGACCAGAAAGTGTTAAAACAAACAGAGGGGCAAAGAAGAAATGTTTTTGTTGAGGACCGGCCTAGCTTGATTTATGAGAAGACTTTCCTTAATAAGCAAATGAAAATCATTATTAGCTCTACACAAAATCTTAAAATCACCTATATTAGCTGTCTTTTTATTCATTATAAAATAAATTTTTTTCAAATCTAATTAAAATTAAATTAATTAATTAATTAATTAATTAATTAATTAATTAATTAATTAATTAATTAAAAGACAGCTAATAATTATAATTATTAGCTGTCTTTTAATTCATTATAAAATAATTTTTTTTCAAATCTAATTAAATAGAAACTTTTATATATCCATTTAGAAAATCTGTTAATAAAGATTTTTAGATTGACTACAAAAATATTTTCTGACTGTCATGCTATATCTATTTAAAAAATGACTCGCTGAGTATAAAATCTAATGATTACATTATTGTAATAAGAGAGAAGGAAAGGTTAATATAGAGATTGTATTTTAATGCATTATTATACAATTTATGTAATAATTAGAAAATATATGTTTGAAAAATTATACTTAAAAATAGAGATTAGACTAAGCAGAAAAAATTGAATTGTATTATAAGTTTTACATTTGGTACAAAATTATTTTTAACGTTAAAATTTAACAAATGACTAGCATAAATGGCTAAATTAAGCAAATGCAAAAACACCTTAAAAGGTGTAGAAAGCAGGTTAGGAGAAAACACCTAAATAGGTGCAGAAGCAGGTTAGGTAAAGATTAGGTAGAAGTAAATGTTTGGAGAATAATTGATAAATAAACACCACAGAGGGTGTAGAAAACAGGTTAAATGAAAACACCTAAACAGGTGTAGAAGCAGGTTAGGTAAGAAAAAAAAGCTAGTTTAGATGGATTAATTTTGATACCTTTAATAAGCAAAATATGACAAATAAAAATTGACACCTTAAATGGTGCAGAAAGCAGGTTAAGTAAAACACCTTTGGTTGGTGCAGAAACAGGTTTAGTGTGTACACCATAACTAGGTACAGAAAGCATTTGTATGTTTATTTATTAGGTAAACTGTTTGCTTATGTAAGTTTTCTTATTTAAAGACTAATTAATAGATTTTAGTTTGGTTTTTAAGGTTTTGTGGCTTTTAATGAGTAAACATTGTAAGAGGCAATTTAGTGTTTTAATCTTGTTGGTTTTTTAGTCAGATGTAGCAATATTAAACAAACATATATACACAAAGTGTTAGTAGAGCAATGTTATCTTCACTTGTAATGTAATGTAATCTTCACTTGAACTCCAAGGAAAAATCTGCTGGGCAGCTTGTGAGGACAAAAAGTTAACATGAAATTTATTTATTTGCTAATGTTCTATTCTGGGACTCTATCAAGTAACAACCGTCATGAATAATTTTAAACATATTCAAAAAATAAAACTTTCTCTTAAAAACCTTCAAAGGGTTAAAATTGGAAAATTTTAACTTTAGAAAATTTTAACTTTAAATTTTAACTTTAAAATTTTAATTTTAACTTTAGACTTTAACAATCTTATCGTCCAAGATATGACTATTCATCTGAAAACATTATTTTTATAGAAAATTATAATTAAATTTTTAAATATGGACTACTAAACACTTCTTAAATTTTTTCGAACCTTAACACAATTCACTAAAAGCATTCATTTCCTGTATTTCATGTAGATATTTATGCTGTAAAGTTCTGAGTTTAATTAATTATTTGTAAAGAAAAGTTAAATTTTCACCCAATATTACATCATGTTAAAATGTTAAGGATAGCTTGTAAAACGTTTGTTTGAAATTACTAATTTGACATTAAAAATCTACACAATATAATACCAAAAAATCTGGTTTGACTTACACGAAAACTTTTTGCTAAAATACGGTTTACATGTGTATTATGTTCATAAACTGTTTCATTAACATATTGTCTTTTTATAGGGAGAACCGGGAGAGCGGGGAAGAATTGGAAGACCTGGACCAGCAGGAGACCCAGGACTAATAGGTCCAGAAGGAGCCAGAGGAAAACCCGGTGAAGCAGGACCTCAAGTATTTTTTTTAACCTTTTTGCATAGTTTAACCTGGTAAGGATGGTTCTCAAACCTGTTTCTCGAGGCAGGTAAGAGGAGGCAGGTAAAACTGCCTCGGAGGCAGGTAGAAAGCAGGTAAAACTGCCTCGGAGGCAGGTAGGAGGTAGGAGAAACTGCCTCGAAGTCAGGTAGGAGGCAGGTGACGCTGCCTCTAATGTTGAAGCGTGTATACATCTCTGGAAGCAAGTGGGCAAGCCACATGGCCAAAACTGCCCTGGGAGGCATAGCCAGGGAGCCAGCTGAAAGAGCCCTGGGCACAGCAAAGGGCCAGGGTGGAGGCAGGTAAGAGGCAGGGTGGAGGCAGGTAGGAGGCAGCAAAATTTCCAATGGAGGCAGGTAGGAGGCAGGTAAAAACCGTTTTTCCCATTTCAGGCACCCTGTCCTTACTGGTTAATCTATTGAAATAATATTATTTTAAATGTTTTATAGGCACCATGCACTGGAACTCGGTTTATACATGAAGTATGCAATAAACATAGGGAGTCACCATAATGGATAATTACCGTATCTCCTACTTATCTTTCATAGTATGCAGATCAACCGATCAAAATTTCGCGCGCTTTCGAGGGTTGATCTGCATAATACGAAAGATAAGTAGGAGATACGGTAATTATCCATTATGGTGACTCCCTATTTATTGCATACTTCATGTATAAACCGAGTTCCAGTGCAAGGTGCCTATATTAAAAAAATTTAAACAAACTGAGCAAGAAAACAAAAGACAAATAAACAAGGATTACCTCTTATATATTCTTATGATGCCAAAATCTAATTTG
>JASAMX010013098.1:0-37856 GCA_030248175.1 Microlaimidae sp. YZB2_3
AGTTTGTTTAAAAAATTTTTGTGGGTTATTTGGAGCAGGGGTTAGGTTTTCACAAAAAAATTATTAAAATCGAAGACAAAAAGTTTGACTCGCACCGCACCTTTAACGTGGAATAATACAGTTAGGATACCCTGTCGGTTTTTGTGTATAACTTTTGCCGTACGTGACGGACAGAAACAATATGTTGGGAGAAAGGGTATTTTTTCCGGTCAGTTCGGTATCCTTAAAGGAGCACTGTCACAGATCAAATTCCTATAACGCCCGAACCGGACTGCTCCTTTAATACCAAACCTACCTAACTCAACTTTGGTATTTAGAGTGCTCCACTACAAGGCTACAACATTTTTAAATTTCAGCTGAATCGGTTCAGTATTAAAGGAGCAGTCCAGTTCGGGCGTTATAGGAATTTGATTTGTGACAGTGCTCCTTTAACATTTTTGGCTTAAAATCCGATAAACTTATTCTTACCAATGTAGTTAGGCAACCTCCCGGAATTTTTTTTGAAGTGGTGGAGACGGGAAGCAGAGCGTTATAGGTACTCCATTGACAAAAAATGTTCAGTTGACAAATCTACAAAATAGCCCATGCAGAAATTGTGATATATTTTGTTTTGATTTAATGGGTTATAAAATGTTATTTTTTTGTTTTTCAAAACACGAGAAACATTATTGGCTATCCGAAAAGACTTTAAGGAAATTTTAGTTTTTTAGTGCTTAAATACCATTCCTATCACAACGCTTGTTTGTGTGTGTGTTTGTTATTAAAAAAATTACGTTCTAAGGAAAAAGCTACCAAATGGATAAAGCGAAACGGAGAAGTGGACGGGTTGACAACGAACGGGATTTTAGTCCTGCACCCTAAAACCGACAATAACATGACACCTAAAACCAGCGGGGCCTCTCACGGGTCTCAAATAGACTGGGAAAATATCTCCCCGACCGCGAATGATAGCACAAGTTCATCTTCGCCCGGTGACAGCATGTACGTGTGGAGAGAGGTAGGTTCAGCTGTATTTTTAATCATATCTTTACTATTATTGCAAAAAATGTCACAATACGTAAAAAATTTAGACGACTGTGACGTTTTTTTTTTAGTTTTCAATAGCAACATTTTGTATAATTATCGAATGAGTCACAGTCATGTTTATTTTAAAATAAAAGGTAACGTATTTTGTTGTAGTGAAGACGATAATGCAAGTTATTTTTTTGCTGTGTTGAAGCAGATTGATTTGCCACAATATTTTTTTCTTCTCTTTTTCTAATAAAATTAAATTTCAGGTTTCCGTTGATGGGGATATTTACACTTTGAGAGACACTCGTTCCAGTGCCAAACGAGGTGATTTAGTAAAAGAAGAAACCAATGAGTTAAATGTAAGCATTATTTTTTACGATCAATTTTTGATTTTAAAGTAGAAAATAAAATAAATTCTAAACCAACCACTGCGATTAAAAAATTTTACGTTGTTTTTAAATTGTCATATAAAAAACGCACAAAATGTGATTTTAAATTTTTAAGTAACGTTATGTAAATTATACACCATTAAAACTGTTTTCAACTGTGCAATTTAATATTATTTAATTGTAGTGATTCTTGAAGACCAAAGCGGTCATTGATAATATGAATTAATAATAAAAATATTCGCACAACAGTCGCTGGTTTGTTTAAGCTTTCTGAAAGGTTCCGGCCGGAATGAATGTAAACATATGAAAGGAACGGAACTAAAATTTTTGTTAAACACCGGCCAAGGGAAGAAAGTTGCCGAAAGAAAATGAATAAAAATAAAAAAAATTCAGCGAGCTCCCAAGTTCTGAGGGTTTTTAAATCCACATTATAAGATTTTTAAGGGTTAAATGTGTTTTAAGCGATAACAAATTTAAAAATTTATAAAAACGGCTTCTGACCAACAATTAGCGTTAATCCATTCAAATTTTTAAAACGCCAAAAGCGATAAATTATCCTCCTAACAATGCCATTGACCATTTTTAACTTTCGGTAACTAATAATGCAAAGCCTATTTTAGGATGGAACGCTTATCGATTTGTGCGGGGCCACACTGCTGTGGAGAACTGCAGAAGGATTGGAAAATTCTCCATCCCAAGAGCAGCTGGAGTTTCGACTGGATGAGCTCAACGCAGGTATGCTATTTAAAATTTAATTTGAAAATTATAATTACGTTTTTTAATTGAATTTTTTTTATTTTTTCCCATTTCCTAACCAGCTAAAACGCATTAAAAACATATTATCGTCGCTAAAATTTTGAGTAAAAATGTTGATTATTTTCTTCGTTATTATAATGACTGAAAAAATTTCTTTTCACAATTTTTATACACTCCACTTTTAAAACTTCAAGGAATTGTAAATTTGAAAAGCGTCTAAATTACGTATTGCTTTTTTTATTTTTGTTGTGCAAATAATTGGTTATCATACATGAGCATAGGGGGTATGGTGGGGTCCACCCCCTAGCCTTGAAATTTCGAACCTCCCCCCTTAGAAAAAAACTTAGGGCACCAAAATTTTTAAATTTTGACAACCTCTGGAATTCTAAATTGACCCCCTCCCTCCCCCCTTCCGAGCCAAGTTTTGGGTATGAATTTAGGTCAAAATTTATTGTCACAAACACAGTTTTGTAGTAAAAAACAGTACGTTTTTACTATTTTTATATATAAATAGCCTTTTTAGTATATAAAATTCTATATTAGTGCTAATAAACTTAAATAAATGATTTAATGCGACTTTGTTTGGAAACCGAATCCCCTCTGGATTTCAAACTAGTCTACTCCGGGTCGACCCTTCCCTAAAAAGCTAGGGGGTACGGATCCCCTTGACCCCCTCCTAGCTTTCAAAGGGCCATTTACCCGGGGTAGCCACACCCCTAGTTTGCCGGTCTATGCTCATGTATGTTGGGATTCGAAAATTTCATAACATTAATGCTCAGCTAGAGACCATGAAAACGCAGACTGTACCAACATGTTTTTTTTTGCATTTTTTGGTTACTTTCGCTGCCAACATTTCAGGAGTCTAAAGCTGCGGCTGCATTTTCCAGATCTAAGTTGTACATGAACATGTGTGATTAAGGAATTATTCATATTAATCCTAATTTTGTAATTTCTTTTAAATAAAAATTATAAATGATAATTATTGTCATGGGAAAATGTATAAACCTAATAATATGATGCTTTTGAGCATGCTCATATTTAGTTATTTTCGTATGAACCTCTCGTTGGTAAAGAACTGTAAAAATTTTTCATTAGTGCACAGGATTTTGTACAAGTGTGACGTTGTTTAAGGCAAACCTCAGTGCCCAGTTAATCTAAACACGCTGGTCATTCCACGAAACCGAAAAGGGGCGAGGCGTTCCCAATCAAATGCCATCGCCCCGCCTTCCAGCGGCGCAGGAGCCAATCAACAACCAGGGCGCCAATGGAGTATATCCAGTAGTCGCGGAGGCTCCGCCTCCACCGCAGAACGACAGCCTTACGTCTACGCCGTCTGTGGACACGTACAGGTTAGTTACTGTATTTTTCGTAAGTGATTACGAAAAATGAGACACATTTTCGTAAGTGATTACGAAAATATGTATCATACGTAAGCGTCGACTGGTCTTGCAGGTGTAGGGCGGAAACTCTCCGCTCCGGAGAAGGTTGAACGGTATTGGCCTTTCCTTCCTGGATGAATCCATTCCGGTCCGGGTAGAGTCGCTGCGTAGAAGCTCTGTCGTTGATGTGGTGGACGGTGGATACCAGTGGATGCGGTCAGGTTCCTCGAGGCCATAACTTAATTCTCCGGCAATGACAAAGAAACAAACTGGTCTTGCAGGAACACCTATACTGGCCTTGAACGACGTTAAATAGTAAGATCAATATCAGGTGACTTAAAAAATCCTTTAGACGAAGACCTCCGAATGAGTGAACACTGCATGCAGTGAACACTCTAGCGGTAAAGGTTGCCAACGTTATTAATGTTGGACGAAGAGTCTCAACCATAGGGGTGAAACTTTTTCTCCCATCCTGGCTTGTCTTAGCGCGTGACCTTTGCATAATCTGCATAGGGAAGATAAGTTTCATTCAGGTTATGCAATACCAACAACAACATATACATTTTCGTTTCGTGGTTAAACGTGACATAATGATTTAGAATCGTCATAAAATACCCCTGTAAGTGTGGCTCTTTTTTTCTTTTAGCACTCAAATAATATTATTTATTATCTGTTAATGTTATTGAGTCACATTGAAATAATATTGATGGTGACTTGGTATGTCGTAATAACGACGATTTATTTAATAGAATTTTATTAATTTTACTATAATATTCAATTTATACACGAACGCACCCATTAAATAAATTGCTATTTTAGCCAGACAACGAGACAGCAGAATATTGTGATACAATCGTGAATCGTCGTGTTAATATTCTTATTCCTATTATTTGTGTTTAAAAAAGAATAACTGCTCGCGGCTATACAGACTAGTCCCTTCCCCTCCGCCTGGCAAGCACAAGAAACGACACGAAGCACAGGACAGAGCCGCTGGACCACCCCCCCCCCCATTTGACACACTCGACAGACCAGCTCAGAGACGGCGACGGCGACGCGACACGATCCCACCATTCAACACCCCTCCCCCCCCCCCCCCTCCCCAAACCCCAACACCCACTCCCTCCTTCCTCTCCCTCAGCCACGCGCGCAACCATCGTACAACCCAAACCAAACCCAAACACCCCTCCCACCAACCCCACACACAAACAACACACAAACCCAACACCAAAAAACCCCCCCCCCCCACCCTAACTCTAAACAAAATCCATACTCCATATCCTCCTAAACCCAACACTCCTTATAATCTCAAATCTAATGGACCTGGTTGCTCTTGGAACCACCCATGTGCCGAAGAGCTGGACAAAGACGATCAACCTTTGTTTTATTTTTAATTTTTTTTTGTTTATTACCGGTGCAGGTATCATTTATTTTCACGCTACCTTAATTGGTGGGCGCTTTGTACTGTTATAGTCGGCACTCTTATATATATACATAAATTGTGCGTTTAGCTTTATGTCAAACATATTATATTCCTAACCGCACACATATTCCCTTTTACACCCTTTACCTGCCTGTTTCCGGTTTTTTTTTCTTCTTCTTTGTCATTTTAAATAATTGGCATTCCTTTACATTAATTATGTCTTGTCTGTCAATCCCTCTCTAATTTTAGTCTAAAATAATTTTTTTTTACTCATGTTACATTGGTCACACTTCTCACAAATTCTGTGGGGTTTTATAAAAAGAATTACTGCACTCGGGTACAGTAGCACAACCACCCACCAAGACCCCCACCCCAGACGTAAGTTGGTGTGTTGGGGTTATATATACCCACGCGTGTGCATGGGAATTAGAGACACAAAAAACTCCATCGCCCAAATTGTGGAAAGGGTGGTTTAACCTCCCCCCACACTTAGAAGTGGGGAACACCGGTTAGTCCCCCTCCCCAATTTTATAAAAAAAAACAAGAATAAAATGATGTCTTTAAAACTCTTTTAACTGCGTCTAACCTTAAGTTTTGAGGTCAAAATGAGTGTATTAAGCTAGAAAAAGTACTTTTTAACCTAAAATTAGCGTTGTTTTATCTATTTTTTCTTCAAAAAGAAAAAAACGATATGTGTAAAACGCGCTCCCGTAAAAAACGATGGGTACACTGCGTTTCTTGGGTTTTAACCCCCTTCCCCTAAATTCGGGTTTAAACCCCCTCCCCTCAAGTTACTCCGGACCAACTTGCCCATGTATGGTTATATCACCCTAAAAATCAATCTAAACGGCCTACATCCCTTTCCTCCTAAAATTTTGGAATACCCCGGACACCCTCGTCCTACCTGAAATTTATGGGGTCCCTGTACTAAAAACGCTAAGAAAAGGGGTTTTAAAATATATCCAATCATTTCGCGTGTTTTTTTGTCATGTTTTACAAAAATAGGGTTAAAGTCCCAAATCGTTTTCTTTAAATAAAAGCATTTACATGTATGGAAATAAAACTGAAAGCATTTTTTCTTCTGTTTTGTATATTACGTTTTATAGTAAAGATAGTCGTTTACTCAAATAAAATTACTTAAAGGAAAAATACCTAAAAAATATTTTTGACCGTTTTGAACTGTTAATTAATCTTGAACAGGATACAGATGTGGCTGTGTAACAGTTAAGTAATAAAATAAGACAACTTTACTTTATTTTAATTATACTTTACTGTGTTATTTTGTACGTTTGCATTCAGGGTAAGCACGAGTGGGGTCATTTGGAAAACACAGACGGGCGTCCGCACACCAAGCACAAGTGCCCCATGTGTTTCAAGGAATCCTCACGGGTCATCCAACTCACGATGGGCATGGAGCCAGGGTTCCATTTGGACTCCGAAAATCTAGACTACGGGTTCAACCCCTGCGGTCATATGGCCTCGCTGGCCACCGTGAGGTATGTGTTTGTTTGTTTGTTTGCATAATTGCGCGGTGAGGAGATTCTATCAATTGACCGTAATCATTATTTTGAATTTGAGGCTCAATTTTACACCGTTTAGATTTCTTAAGGTGGCATAATTATCCAGACCTGTGCACGGTTTGAAAATGCCCTCCGCTTTATTGGAGAGTTTGCCCTTGCCCCACCGTTTTATTGCTCCCCCCGCGGAAAAATGAAAAAATACCCAAAAATTATGACGCCATTTTTTACCTATTATGACGTCATCATTGCGAAATTTTTGCAGTTTTTAGCCTATTTCAATGCATTTTAAGCCATAGACTTATTTTTACCTTATTTTCGCTTTTTTGTCCCTTTTTCTCATTTCTTTTCTTTTTTTTTCTCTTCTTCCCCCCCCCCGTTTCAAAAAAAGTTGCCCCCCATGCCCCCCCGTTTTGGAATTGCCCCCCCAATAAAACCCCGGGGGCAGTGCACAGGTCTGGTTATCCATACTTGAGAAAGAGTGAGGTTGGTTGAGCAGGTTAACCTTTTCTCCGAATTATGAGTTAAAGGTTTTTACTTCCTGACGAAGTGAGGAAGAGTTGGGGCTGTAGAGGTTAACCCCTTGATTTTTGGATAATGGAAAACAAAAAAAATTCTTCGATATAACTTTTGTTTTAGTAATGTTCCCCGGAGCTAGGAGATCCTGAGCAAAGATCCGCTTTGGGAACTCCAAAGCGAGCTCAGAAAATTGAATTTTGCTAAATTTTTATTCAAATTTCAAAAATAAAAAAAAGTGATATTATCTAAGAATTATTTTTTAGATATCACTTTTTATTATTTTTTGTGTACTAATTTTTTTTTTTAAATTTATAAAAGCAATTAAAATAATACTCTCAAAATTGCAGATATAAAGTAACTTGAAGTATAGTTCAACCTTAAACAGGCTTAAAGTCGCTCATTGAAGAGACGTAGCTCCAAAGATTTTTTTTGTTTTTAATGGGCGGAGTTTCGAAGCAGTGTATTACACTATAGAAACATCACTATTTTACTTCTTTCAAACATAAATTTTATTCTAAACTGAATCTTATTAACAATAAAAAGCTTAAATTTCGTGCCTTTTGACTTTTTTGCGTAAAATTAGCGTTTTTTTAACCTATTTTGTAAAATAGTTCAAAGTAAATTTTAAAGTAAACTTTAAAATTGAAAAATAGTTTGAGTATATAGCTGCGCCCCAGAAATAAATGAGGTGAGGGATGGGTTCCTCGGATTTTAAATAACCATCCCGCTTATATCAAGATTTAATCATTCTCGACTCTGGGCCATGTATGACTAAGTTGGGTTCGATTTGTGTTTCATCTTTTATGTTTCATCTTTTATGTTTCATCTTTGGATTAGTTTATGTAAACTGTATATACAATACAAATAATTTAGTGTTAGAAATTCCTTTTATTGTAACAAAATAAATAATAAATAATAATATAAATAAAGTTTACTGGTTTTAGGTATTGGTCGAGGATTCCGTTACCACACGGGACGAACAGTTTCCATCCGGTCTGTCCGTTCTGCACGACCCTTCTGGCCATTGACGATCCCTACATTCGCCTCCACTTTCAGGACCATTGTCACGAAGGACCCTTTTAAACAGCCATCAAAGAGTTAATTATTTATATTCAAAAATCCACTTCGAAACAGGCAGAGGAGTTTCAACGGGAAAATACGATGCAAGAGTGGGAAGGAAAAAAGATTATCAATACCGTGGTCATGCGTTATCATCGCGCTTCGAATTTCAAGCGGGAAAACGCTAGCACTAGTGAAATAAATATAAAAAAAAAATTGGGATCACATTAAGGAAAAGTCTGTACGGTCAGAAATTTAGCGAACTTTTTTTAAATTACGCTCAACTTATAAGTATTGGTTTGCATTGCTATAAAGAATTCCAGTGTGTACTAATCAAAGAATGGGTTAAGACGAAATCTAATATGTACATTGCATATTATGGATCTTCAATTGCATGTAAAAATCAGCCTATTTTGCCTATTGACAATTATGCACAGTATTATCAATCTTTAAGCGTTTCAAAAGAATTCTGGGTTGAAAATAGTTTGAAAGTCTGTGAAAAATACGTGTAAACTGAAATGATGAACATCAACAATTTTAATCTTCGTCGATACTGAACAATGGAAACTTGTATAATAATTGTAAATATGAACTTAAAAAACTAAAAAAAACTTGAACGAACTCAAAAAAAATATTGAATCTTATAATCTAGTGCTGCGAAACTCAGTGGATATTCGTTGAAAACTTTTTACGTGCAAAATAATTTCTTTTACTTCCACCGCCGCTTTTAAAATAATCCTCGGTTATATGGAGCAACGGTTGTTTTAATGAGGTTAGTAACAAAAATATTTGTTGACAATCCAGTATATTATTGCTAAGTTCGTTATTCTTTCAGACGAGACCTCACCGCGTCAAAATTTATATGTACAATTTTTACACTTCATTGTTCCAGTTATTTAAGTACATTTAGTTTTAGTTCAAAATTGCCAGTTTGAGGACAGAAGAACACTTTTCAAATTTGCCTTCATTTTGCCGATTTATTCATTTTCTAAAACTGTTGATTTTGTATTATTCAACGCTTTTTAATTAGAACACCGAGCTGAAACAAAAAAACTTTCTGTGGATCTTTCTGCGAAAGCTGATTTATGCAAGAAAAGAAACAAACTGCTCGACGAGAAAATTAGTTTTCTACCATTGATTTTTTAATTTTGGAATAACAACAGTGCTTGTGAACAACACCTTTAAGTTTTGTTTCTTGATAATAAATTGTTCCAGAAATTCTTAAGCACTTATATAGTTACCGAGTTAAGAAAAATTAACGTAGAATTTGCCTTGTTCGTTTAAATTGAAGTAATTTTAAATTTAAATTGAAGATCTCCTAACCTACAGTAAAACGGAGTGGTTCTCAATTTTTTCTTAAAAAATTTTGTTAATCTTGTTTCTATTTCAATTTTTTTCAAACAATTTTTAACTATAAAAATCAGTTGACTTGCCGTTCATTTTGTAGTTTTATATGAATTTTAATTTGGATTTTTTAATTTTAATTTTAATTTTTTACTTTTAATCTTAAATAAATTGAGTCCAAAATCGGTGCGACACATAAAATTGGCAGTGCACAGGTCTGCTATTGCAATAATCAAATTTTAAAAATACTATAAAAGCAATAGCTTGTAGATCTGAAAAACACTATTACAAAGAGTAAAATGTTTTAACATTCAAGCTAAGCTAACTTAACTTTCACCTTCCAAAGTTCCATTACTTTATGGGGCAACGCAAAAGACCAAAACATGTGTTCAATTTTACTTAATTTTGTATTATCTTGTATATTTTAGTGTTTTTTTTTTACTACATACTGGTTGCGTTTCAAGTTTATAGTTTAAAAAATTTTACCAGTCTTAATTAGCACATACAACATACATACACACATACAACATTAAAAATTCTAATGTTTTATTTGGTTTATTTGACTTTTTTTAATAACACTTAGTAGTAATCTTAATATAGTGTAATATGTGTACGAAAAACCACGGTGTCCGGAATAAATACCTTCTGAAAAATATCTTCCGGAAAAAATATCTTTAAATTTTTATTGAAAAAGAACAAACCAATCAGGTGAGTTGGATGGAGAAAGTGTACGTGTAGCGCCATTTTGCCCTGGTCGTTCGTGTTTTGAAAAGAATTATCAATAAATTTAAATACAAAGGTCATTAAGACAGATTTACTTTGACCCTTAAAAGGTGTAATAATTATTTTGGGGCCTGTTTTAAACTTTAAAATTATGAAAAACCGAAAATTGTCTTTGAATTTAAAAAGGGCACTTTCCCAAATGCAAATACTTTTACTAATTCTACTATTTTGTTTGAAATAACTGAATTTCAATAAATTTCAAAATTTTATAACCTAGAGTCGTTTATCTGGCATTTTGTTAACATCATTTTGTGTTCAGTTTTATAATTTAAAATATTCTTCGTTTAGTTTTAAAATTTGTTAACAAACGCTAATAGGTGGATTTAGTGACTAAAGATAAATTCTATCAGGGTGAAAATAGATGAGTGGAAAAAACACCCCGTTATAATAACATGAGAAAAACCAAAATATCACGTGCAGAGAAACACATGACGTAACTAAATAATAATTGGTTACATAACCGCTAAAAACTTTTTTTAAAATTTTTCTCGCTTACAGGTTTATTGTTTATTTCTTCCTGGCGGAGAGCGGTTACGCCCTTAATTTCAGCCTGGAAGACTTTAACTTTAATACTGTGCATTCATTATGATACAGAGCAAGGTTTAGTGTGATATTTTTATTCAGTTCTTGTGCTATGCATGATTATGGTTATTTAATTTAATAATAATAATATGGTGAGACTTCGTATTTTGTGCATTGATTTAATAAAGCTTTAATCCACAAACAAATTTTCCTACATAGAAACAATCATAATCCGGTACGAACGGCTTTCAAAGCTGCCTCCGGTAGGTTGAAGGCAAGCAAAAAGAGCAAATCCTGCTTCGGAGGCGGTAAGAGGTACGTTGGAGGCAGCCGAAATAGCTTCGGGGGCAGATAGAAGGAAGGTGGCGCTGTATGTTAAAAATAAAAAGATGGAATGTGTGTGAGGAAAACTAATAAAAAACTAACGTGGTGTGACTACCAAAATATTTGTTATTTTTTGAGAAATATTGCTATAGTTCGAGACATTTTGGAAATTGGTGTATAATATGTAAATGATACTCTTATTTATTTATGTATAATTAAATAGAAACAAAAAATAAGTATACATTGTGTCTTTCTGCTATAAATTATATGCACATATGCATGTTGCATATGTGCTAAGAGACATTGCGCATGTATGTGTAAACATACATGCTAAAGAAGACATTTCACGTATATGCATAAAGCATATACGCTAAAGAGACATTTCACATGTATGCCAAAGCATACATGCTAGAGACATTTCGTATATATGCAAAAAGCATATATACTAGGTGTTAGTAAATATTTAATGCATTAATAGTGTTAAGAGTGCAAATATAGATGAATTTTAATAATAATATACATATTGAAAGTGTCAACAAATAAAATTAGTAAATGTGTCAACAAATAAAGCCTACGCATGTGAGGAGGCAGGTAGATTTTGATTTGAAGTATGCAGGAGGCAGTACTCTGTGATAAATGAGCGCGTCATAAGTGGGCATTTTATTTCATTTTTGTTTAAGTATGTAAATAGCAAAATTTTAATTAAAAGTTTATTTAATTTAAACAGTTTACAATTTAAAAATGCTTGAAACTACTCGCTAAAGCAAATAATATTTTGTACCAGAAACCATCTAATCGGGGATATACAGGAATCCGAAATTGCATATTTTTATTATCAACGATAGTCATCACCCTATTCGTTTACTGAAATTTTAAACTCCCTTAGAGGAATCTAAAGCCCCTTCTCTCTCAAAACTCGTAGAACAGTCCGGATTGCTTTCCTCAGCGAAGCTTACGACCCCCTCGGCCATTTTAACAAACTAAACTTGTGATCTATTTAATGTCAAAACCATTCTTTTAAACACTTTTAAGCCCCCAGCCCCACAACACCCACAAAACCCTCACGGGGGTTCGGGCGACGAAACCCCGCGGAAGCCGCAAACCAGGCCCCAACGGACACAATCGGCCCAGGAGCGAGCAAAAAAAACAAAATAACTTTTAAAAAACCCCAAAACCCCCACCCCCACCCCCCCCAATATTAGGCAATAAGATACGGGAAAAAAAATCAATGCCAAAAGTATAATGATTTAATACAACTTTTTTTAAAAACCGTAAATTTGAAATCGGCCACTCAAGGTCAATCCCCCTGAATAGCCAAGGGGCCCTAGAACTCAAAATTGAAGAAATTGACGCATAAATAGGCAACTTGGCTTTCTTATTGCTTCAGTGTTAATAACTTCAATATAAATATTTCGACATCTATCAGAATGTACCAAGTTTTCATTTTAGGTCTCATTTCAGTGGTTAGAAGTTTTTTGGATTTCCTGTTCCAAAGTTCAAAGTTTCACTGCTCTGAGTTTTTTAGTTTCAAATTATCCTTCAAATTTCAAAATATTAATTAATTATAAATATAAATACCCTCGGAGTTCTGGAGCTCTCTTCATTTTAATTGGAGCATGATATGAGAGGATACCAAGAACGCCACTTATAACAATCATTAAAACTTACAAGCAAGATTATTGTGTTCAGATCAATCACAAAAATAAGGCACATAGCTTAAGAAAGATTATTTTTAAAAACACACTATTAAAAAAGTTTATATTATGGTAGAGTTTCGTCGAAATTTTGGTTTTGACAAAGATTGCTCAGGCAAAACAATTTTTGCTGCCACAAAACCATTTTAAATTTCATGATATTTTTTTAAACTTTAATCTAAAGAAATTTAATGGTGTGCTTTGAAGAATGTCAAAAATGTTTGTACAATCAAATCAATACCTGCAAATAACAATAGCTAAATCTTCATTGTTATAACAATAGCTAAAAACTTATAACATTAAAATTAATATATTTTAAATTTAAATTCCATTCATTCAATTAAAAAATATTTTTCCTTAAAAATTTTAAAAATTAAAATAAAATATTTAACACAATCATACAGGAACGCTTTAAAACGTATTATTTACTAATATTTGCACCAATATATCCTGCATTTTTACAAAACATGCAGGGTATCTGACTTAATTTCGGCCATGCCTTAATTTTGGTCAACAATTTAGGGTCTTAGAAAATTGGTTTTTTTTAAAACACAAAAAATTAGCACAAAAATAACTGTATGAATGTTTAATAAAGTGTTTTTGCAAAAGTCTTTTATTTGTGTTATTCAGCATTATCAACATTTTCATACAAAAAGTGATTTTTTTTGTGATTTTCTGGATTTTTGCTTTGTGTTTAAACTGCATCAAATTTAGAACGAAGCACTATATGACTTTAAAATAACTTTTATTTAAGGTTCAAAATTGTATATTTTTATGTTTTGATATTTTCTTCGAAATCACTTTGCAATGCGTTTAACTAACTGCGCTTTTTAGGACTCCATTAATTTCGGCCACCTTAAAATTCACCTGAAAGAACCTGTTTAACACAATTTGCACCATCATATGTACGGGTGGGGTTACATAACCCATAATTTACAAGTTTGTATTAATAGATCGGAAGGAATTTCTTAAAAGTAACATAGAAACACAAAAAAGTCAGTTTATTTTCTTGGCGGAGGGATGCAGTCATACAGTGAATAGAGTAAAAATCAATGTCAATGGAGTTTCCCCAGCCAACCCACCCCTTACAACGTTGTAGAGTACCAATATTTCAAAAAGTTGTGAAAGTAAATTAAAACACGGTAAAAATGTCAGGTTATTTCCTTTGGCGGACGGATGCATTCATAAGAATTACGTAGTAAACATTTGTGCGGGCTGGAGTAATCCAACACCAATTGGCTAGGTTTGAACTATCAATAAACCGATAGATGAATTTCTCAGACATTATTGAAATGCAGTAAAAAAACTCAGGTTATTTTATTGGTGGAGGAATGCAGTCAGATATAAAACATCAAATATAGGCAAGGGTTGGAGTGGAATTATACCACTTCTTAACTTTTTTAACGTCTTGTTTATCCTTAAAGTTGATAATTTTGGGTTATGTAATCGTGTTTTTTTGTGTTTTAGGCTTTTGTTTTTGTTTTTTATAACCTAAAAGGTGGCCGCAATTAAGGCGGCTTTTGTTTTTTTTTTGTAATTTTTAGGTTAAAAATATTAAAAAAATGAATAGAGTGAAATAAGATTTTTACCAGGCTTTCTTAAAAATTGGCTAGCTGCAGCAAAAGCCATTTGATGTTGTAATATTTTTTCACACCAAAAAAATTCAACAAAAAACACGTGTTACTTGTTTTTTTAAGGTTTTTGCATAATTATTTAAAGTCTTGCTAATAGCTATAAAAGTTTGCAAACCGGAAAAAATTAAGTTATACGTGCCAAAAACAATACCTGCACTGTAAGGATAAGTTTTAACTTTTTAAAATATTTATCGTTCGTTTTAGCAATAGTTATAGCCAGGTTTTTCTAGAAGGCCGAAGTTAATGGCATGCGCCTTAGCTTCAGCCACTTTAAAAACAAAGTTTAAACCTCCACTAATTTTTAAGTGTAACAGAAATTTTTTTAATTTTGCACTGGAATAACAAAAATAGCTGTCGTTTTATTTTTAGACCGAATCCTATGGGCTCGATTAGAAATGCCAAGAAAAACTTATCCAAAAAATAAAAAAAGTGGCCGAAATTAAGTCAGTTAACCTAGCACTTCCTAAAAATGTGTCTTTTTACAGAATGACTCAAACTCTCTTCAACGTTACTGATAAAACTTTGATTTGTTTCCAGAATCGATCATAGTGCTTAAAGCTTTGCCAAACGAAGGTGAACTGGTTTTTCGTTTCGAGGTCTCAGTTTTCATCTGATTTCTCTTTGTCTTATTTTTATTGTCGGTCGTGGGATCGTTGGGAGCTGGAGAAATCCTACCGGCGGATGATATTTTCCCCAGACTTTCGGACCGCTTAGGCTTGTCAGGCGGTGCGGATAGATCCGCAGATCTTTTCGGCTTCGGCGCTGTAGGTCTCGGCGGCAGGGTGGGGGGAGCGACGATAGACTTAGGTTTAGGCTTGTACGGGGGAACGCAGTAGTCCTCCAGCGTCGGAAGAGTTACGTTGTCTAGGCATTCCAAGGCGTGTTCGCAGCCTTTTAGAGATTTGGTCAGCTGAATCTTTTTACGAACGATGGCCCCGTCTTCTGCCATCAGGTCGTCCGCGTCTCGGATATGAACGATTTCGGAGATTAATTTCGTTTCCACTTGCTCAACCTGAAAACAATAAAGAACGTTTGCGGACGTTATCCAGGTAAGGAAGGTTCGCGAAGCAGCCTTCAGTAGGTCAGAGCCAGGTAGGAGGCAGCAAAAACTGCTTCAGAAGAAGGGCAGGGACATCCTAAACTAAGCATATTCATGTGAGGAAGTAGGCAGATTTTGAATGGATGCAGTATGAAGGTAGGGTGAAGGTAGGTAGGAGGTATCAAATAATAGACTAGGAGGAGATAATACGCAAACAAGCCTAGCCTTCCTAAATGACTCACCTTGTTTTTACCGAGTTATACAGTAATTAATATTTTGCCTTTCCGATTGCTCATCATTACCGAAGCAGTGTGTCATACTTTGCGTTCCAGTCGCGTACACGTGTTTTTTCTTTTCGTTAAACGTAAACAATGCATAAGCAGTTGTTTGAACAAAAATTTTAAAAAAACTATAAACTTATTAGAAATTTGGTAGCAACGTTTACTTCGAAAAAGACGCTTCTTCAGGCTGTTGCAAACGGTAAGGGTAAAAAATTGAGCTTTTATTTTCGTGAGTTTTTACATTTACATTACATTTTGAAAATAGTTTTCAAGGAGTGTATAAATTTTTTTAAAGCCTACTATGAATTTTTAAATTAATAATTCAATAAAAACAAGTTTTATATGCTTTTAATATCAGGTTTTTTCTAGGATATTCAACGTTTTTCCTTCTTGTTTCTGATGTAAATCTGAACTAATAACGTTCCCAAAGGCTCTACAGCAGCCTCCAGAGCTCTGGAGCTCCGCCCTTTTTTTACTAATTTTTTTAATTATTAAAAAGAGATCATTTTGTCAAGCTTTAAATCACCTATTTTTTGTTTTTTCTGTTTTAAAATATAATATTTTACAAATTTATACAAGATTCTTGATGAGGAGTTTTGTGACGCATTTCGGCACCAAGTCATTGAGGGTTCTACAAACGATTCTCATATAGGACTCCACCAGAATCCATATACTTTCCACTTGGCGCTCCAGCCAAGGATCATTGGTATTCAAAATGTCCCGAGACACGCTAGGCGCCTCTTGTTGACCTAAAAAGTATAAAAATTTAGGGATGTTGACCAATGAATGTCATGCTCCGGAACTTCAGCCATTAAAAGTTAAGAGAGATACGGAGCTTCGCCGCTTAAATGAACGATTTTAAGTTTATTTAAGCTTTAATTACAATTTAAGTTGCTTATGTAATTTGCATTTTGGAATTTTATTTTTATTGTTGTTAATAAGTTTTTAACAAAAAAATATTAAAAAATAAAACATGGCATTACTTCTTAATTTTTATAGAACGGACTCCGGAGCTCCAGAGTTTGTTCCGAGACTCCACTTTTAGAAGATCCTGGGAACATCACTAATGTAGATATATACATACATCTATCAACTATTACACGTGATTTTTAAATTGTTAGTATAATGGGAATTTTTGTGTAATGAAAATTTTTGAACTGGGGATATACCAAAATTTTCGCACTTACGATTGGAGGAAAATTTTGGTTATGGTTTTTTTGCATTTTATAGTCAGTTTTTTTCAATGATCCAACATCGATGCAGTTACTGAAAAATTTTTTTTAACCCATTCGGCCGTAGTGACAACCGTTTCTGAATGCACATAGTATTTTGGCGCAGTAGAACTTACAAGTATTTCAATTATCACAGGTTGTTCTAGCGAGCCATCCGGACACTTTTTTATTGTAATAATGCAATATTATTTTTTATTTGTTTGTATAAATGTTATTTTTTTACATTTAAAAAATTAGTCAAGATATAATTTCTAAAAATGTCAAATAAAAAATTTTGAGTAATTAAAAAAAGGTTTTTAAAGTAATTGAGGTATAAAAAGTGTAGGCCATTCTCGAGAAGCAGTTTATTTTGTAATAAACTCACTTCCCAAAAATAAAAATTGTTTAGGAAAGTAAACCAAGGAAAATTAAGACGTTACAAGTTATGTAAGAATGTTGCGGCTTAGGGGCCAGAGTGAGGCTGTAACGTTATTTTCTCAATATACTTTCATTGAAGGCATTCATTGCGATGGACTCTCCTTAAATAACAATATTACTTGGAAGGAAAACACCATGCTCTTCATCGGAAAAAATTCCAACTTGTACCAGAGCCCTTTTCCATTCTTCGCATTCGGCTAAAGTTTCTGCCTAAAAATTAAAGAATAATATTTCAGCAAAAGTTAAAAAAATAAAAAAATTTAAGGTTGAAATTATAGGCACCTTGCACTGGAACGCTGTTTATACATGAAGTATGCAATATACAGAAGCGTCACCATAATAGATAATTACCGTATCTCCTACTTATCTTTCGTAGTATGCAGAGATCAACCGATCGAAAGCGCGCGAAATTTCGATCGGTTGATCTGCATACCACGAAAGATAAGTAGGAGATATGGTAATTATCCATTATGATGACACTTATGTATATTGCATACTTCATGTATAAACCGAGTTCCAGTGCAAGGTGCCTATAGGACTTTACGTTTACCAACACGCAACCATTAGTTATTTTATGTATGGCGTCAAAATGATTTTCATAAAATCTGCTTCTAGTTAACTGAAAGTAGATTCGGACCTATGTTTACGGGGCATATGCTAAAAAAAAGAGACGCACCCTCAGTTTCAGTTTGGACTGATCCTTGCAAATGCTAACATTTCCTTGGTGAAAGACGACGAAACGATTTTCGCGGCCGACATCGTGTTGTTTCAGATTTTCGTCAACGGGTATCATAAAGATGATGTCGGATTTGGAATCGTCCGTGTACCAGGTCAAACTCTCCAAGGTTAGAACGAACCAAAACTTTCGCCCGCTACCGATCCCCGGAACGCCTGAAAAACTATAACATTTACAAAAAAAGAATCACAACGGCGTTGCACGGCGGCGCGTTGCCCAGTTTTCTCAACAAAAAACAAGGGTAGTTCGATGAGAAATCAAAACGAAATCACTCACTAAATTTTAATATAACAATGATTTAAGACTAACCTATTAATTAAAAATATATAGGCACCTTGCACTGAAACGCAGTTTATACATAAAGTATGCAATATACATAAGCGTCACCATAATGGATAATTACCGTACCCCTACTTATCTTTCGTTGTAAGCAGATCAACCGACAGAAATTTCGCGCGCTTTCGATCGGTTGATCTGCATACTACGAAAAGATAAGTAGGAGTACGGTAATTATCCATTATGGTGACGCTTATGTATATTGCATACTTATGTATAAACTGCGTTTCAGTGCAAGGTGCCTATAACACAAAAGAATGTCAAACTATACACTAAATTTGTAAACAAAATTTTGCTATTTAGAAAAGTCGCACATGCGCATGCTGTCTTTTTTTGTGCAAAAAATGGCCGTCCAAAAAAACAGTATTAAGTGGGAAAAAATCGCAGTTTTTTTGCAAGGAAACTAACACTGAGTTAAAAATCGCTGCGCGAGAAAACTAGTAAAAATGGCGGATTTTTGCGAGAAAAGCCGCACAAAGATGCGAATGCACCACTTTTTTAGCAAAATTTTTGTCAAAAGTTTATATTCGGACATTTTCTTGTACTTAAAGTTACGGCTTCCCAGATAATAATTTTAATCACAAACACAATTAGGGTAACTGACTTAATTTCGGCCACCTTTTTTTATTTTTGTGAGATGTTTTTTTCTGATTTTTCCAATCGACCCAAAATTTGGTCTAAAAATCAAACGATAACTATTTTTGTTATTCCAGTGGAAAATTTTAAAATTTCTGTTACACTTAAAGATCAATGGTGGTTTAAACTGTTTTTTTTTATAGTGGCCGAAATTAAGGCGCGAGCCATTAACTTCGGCCACCTAGAAAAAACTGGCTATAACTATTGCCAAACTGAACAATAAAATTTTTTTTAAAGGTTGCAAATTTATCCTTAGGTATTGCTCTTGGTACATATAACTTAATTTTTCCCGTTTGAAAACTTTAATAGTTATTAGCAAGACTTTAAATAATTATGTCAAAATCTTAAAAAACAAGTTTTAATAACCTATATTTTTTGTTTAATTTTTATTTTTGGCTTAAAAAACGTCAAAAAAAGTCAAACTAGCAAAAAAAATTCTTTATAAATACGGTAGTACAATGATATTTAAAAACAGTTAAAAACGGCAGGTTCTTTCACCTAAATTTTAAGGTGGTCGAAATTAACAGAATCTTAAAATGCGCAGTTAGTTAAACGCGTTGCAAATTGATTTTGAAGAAAATATTTAAACATAAAAATTAACAACTTTGAGCTTTAAATAGAAGATATTTTAAGATTATATTGTGCTTCGTTCTAAATTTGATGCAGTTCAAACACAAAGCAAAAATTAGGAAAATCACAAAAAAATCACTTTTTATATGAAAATGTTGATAATGCAGAATAACAAAAATCAAAACTTTTGCAAAAACACTTTATTCAACATTAACCCAGTTACTTTTGTGCTAGTTCTTTCGTGTTTTAAAAATAAGCCAATTTTTTGACACCCTAAACTGGTGACCGAAATTAAGAACTGGCCGAAATTAAGTCAGATACCCTACAAGATATACCAAAAGAAAATTCTAACTACTTGTAAAATAAAAATGTTTCATTATTTTATGCATTTTTGTAGTGTTGCAAAATCAACGGCTGAATAGCTCGAACTTCTATAATATTCTTGACAGCAGCCGTGAAAAACTTTTGCCTTGTCGTTGTATTCGTTTAACAAGGTAATGTAACACTCTACAGTGTCATGACAAAGAAGAACATATCATATCAAAGAATATAGCAAGAAATTCAACTTTTTACATTAGGCATGTGGGAAAAAAAAAACACCCCACACACACCCCCCCCCCACCCACACCACCCCCACCCCCACCCAAACCCCCCCCACCCAACCCACAACAACAACACCCACCTTTAATGGTATTAATTTATGTAAGAATTTAAGCTTAGTTTATTTACGACTCAAATATCACGAGTATAATTAATACGTGTCCACGCACAGTATACTTTATTTAGTTCAGAATTGAGGAATTTATAGTTTTTTTATTTTTATTAGATTAAACTTTTCAATTATAATTCTGTGTGTTTATGTAATCTAGCATTAAATAAACGAACCTGACAATTGTAGCCATCCCTGATGAGTTGTGGAGGTGAGAGGATTTCTTCGCTTTAAAACACGAGAATAAGCTTTTTGTTCAGCATAGCTAAATCCCACAAAATCCTAAACGATGTTTTCATCAATATATATATATATAAACAAACGAACGCACGGATGGTTACCGCTTAACGATCAAAAACACCTTGCTTTTCAAAAATACTTTCGATTCAAAAAATATGCATTTTAAGAATTCTTAATAAATTGGAGGTGATCGTGACTCTAGTGCATGAAGTGCACGTGATTGTTTTCAAACCTTTTCGTTGTAAAATTTTATTAGCAATGTAAATTTATATTTAAGGTTAAGCAAGATTATCTCGATTTCAACATAATATTATTTATTTTAAGTATGTTACAAACAAGGGTTTGTTACACAAAAATATTTTTTTGTTTTAAAAATATTTTTTCTACTTGGCCATATCCTACCTAAATTATGTAGTGGCTGGCTACTGTGAATCTATCTATTGATTGGTTTTAGCGCCAAGTCCTCCAAAAACATGGGAATCACGTGCCATAATTTTTTTTTCATTTTGTTTGTTTTTTTTTTGCTCAAGTATTATATAAAAAATAAGAGCAGTTTTACTACGATGCGTTGATGAAGTTGTGAATATAAAATAGTTTGTATTTCGTCGTCATTGAATTCACCACGAAATTCAAAGATACTACAAAAAATTAAAATTATCTGAAAGCTGTTTAAATTAAAATTTTTAATTTTATCCTTTGGACACTTTGGACGATCTAAGCTTAAAACCTAACCAACCCCCGAAAACAAAAAAACTTACTTCATGTCTTGTGTTAATGTAAGCGTGTTCGTATTTTAGCAGGTCATCCGGGGTTGAGAATAGGTCAATATTGCACTGGCGTATACTATTCGGTGATGCGGTGATTTTAAACCCCTTTTTTCCGAATTTAATTTTAAAATTATTACACAGTGATAATTTTAAAATTTTGGGAGGGCCTAATCCCCGGACGCGATATCCCCGGATATGCGTTTTTCTCACTTATTCTTTGATATTTTTAACTTTAGGTTTCGTTAACTTGCAGAACGTAACAGTGCGGTCATTTTAAGCTATCGCACGAAAAATTTGAAGCTGTTTTAGTAACACAGGAAGCATTTTAAAATAAAAATCGGTCACACAGCAAAGATAGGAAAAACAAAAGGGGGAGTAAAATGGAAATGAAACAGTATACTACACGTACATTTATATGACACATTATCTCAGTTTATAGCATTATACTTTAGTTTTGTTATTGTTTAGATTGGATTGAATAGCAGAAGAATGTTAAAGAAAATACTGGCTCAAAAAAGATCTCCATGATAGCAGTAGCAGATATCCGTGGGGTTCAGAAGATCCACTCCAATCATTATATTATGTGATACAATTTAAATAAAAATGTTGAATTCAGTTGAATGCAGTTCACAGTTGAATTTCGTAATTAGCATTTAAAAAACACCGCAATGTATGATTCGGTTTCCGCAAGAAAATGAACCCGATTGTATAGAAGAAGCCTACCTAAAGTGGGGGAAAATCTTAAATTCAAATGACAAAAAACATAACTGCATGAACATAGAAAACGTTAAAAATGCACCGAACTGTAATGTTACTGAACTGTAACAGTTAACGTCATTCAGCAGAAAATCGTACAAATCATGTGTGTTATTTATCTGTGATGAAAATTTGGTACACATTGCATCTGCACATGGGATGTATGGATAGATATTATGGGTAATAAAACATGACATATACATATACAGAGGACCACTAATCCGTCTTAAGACCACTGGTCAAATAGTCCAACAGTCGAAAAATAACAGACAAAAAAAAAGAAAAAAAAGTCGGGCGGTTCTCGCGCGCCATTGTTGCTTTTCAAAAATAGCAAAATAAAAAAAATCGAATCTTTTTATTTTTCTAAATGTAAAATGTTGTGTTGTTAAAAAAAGTAAACGAATTAAATGGTGGAAGTGGAAAGATAGGCGGAAATAATGTTTGAAGCTTCAGTTATATGGTTAGTTATTTACTTTTCTTGATGAAATGAAAACGTACTGATATCATGAGCAAGAATCGAAGCAGTGAAAACCACGACCTTTTGAATATCACGAATTGATTTTCTTCCCACAAATAGTTGTGAAATTAATTACACAAATTTTAAATTTAGTGATTATAAAAGAAAAAAAGGGCGTCAATTTTATTTACAGTTTCAAATTCTTCCGTACTGTACGTATTTATTCTCGATGTAAGCTTCGAAAATGAAACGTTAGCGATGCAAAAGCGTGCGTGAATCTAACCACAGAAACTCAATTTTTGCAATGCATGGGTTCGTAAAAGCCAAAATTACCTCAAAAGTTACCAAAAGACACGCCACAGGGAAGAGCAAGAAACAAAACACGGAGAATAAAATATTCACGGAACAACAAAATAATTTTGAAAAATTTTGCAAATTTTTTTGAAAAAATATTGTTTTATTTTTCAGAATTTATATAGAAATTTTCTAACCAAAATTTTTGCAAAAACAGTGCCGAAAAAAGTCTACAAAAATGTTAACGAACAAATTTTTTTTTAATTTCGGATAAAATTTTTGAAAATTTTTGAAAAATTTTGGAATTTTTTTATTTTCAGAATTTATACAGACATTTATAAAAAATTGAGTGAATGTGAATGAAAAAAGTGAATAAAATTGTTCAATTAAATTTTTTTTGTATTCGAGAATTTTGATATAAAATTTTTCCAACCACAATTTTTGCGACAACACCTGCAATTTTACGATAAGCATTTTATTTTTGCAGGGCAGCCGCCTTTACAGCATGCGCAACGATTTGGATTGACACAGGCCCTTTACACAACACGCCGCTTGTAATTTCCGGAAATTACCGGCACCGTGGAACGATATTTCGTCACTTCCTTGTCACCCTGTTGTAAGTTATATACTTAAACCATTACGAGAATATGGTGCTCCTAGCTCGTCATGATCAATAGAAAAATTATGGTTTTTAAAGGAGATAAATGCTCTCAAGAATATAATACAATAGAGAATAATGCTTTCAATATCAAGAACATATAAATAATTATCTACAATAGAGAAGAATAAAAAATTAACAAATATTGATTTAAACGTCTGTACCATGTTTAAAACTAGACGATTTTTAGTTCCCTTTTGCTGGTTTTACGAATTTTTTTATTTTCAGAATTTATACAGAAATTTTTTCCATCAAAATTCTTGCGAAAACACCGTCACGAAAGTCAACAAAATGTTTATTTGTTTAAAAAATTGAGTGAATGTGAATGAAAAAAGTGAATAAAATTGTTCAATTAAATTTTTTTTGTATTCGAGAATTTTGATATAAAATTTTTCCAACCACAATTTTTGCGACAACACCTGCAATTTTACGATAAGCATTTTATTTTTGCAGGGCAGCCGCCTTTACAGCATGCGCAACGATTTGGATTGACACAGGCCCTTTACACAACACGCCGCTTGTAATTTCCGGAAATTACCGGCACCGTGGAACGATATTTCGTCACTTTCTTGTCACCCTGTTGTAAGTTATATACTTAAACCATTACGAGAATATGGTGCTCCTAGCTCGTCATGATCAATAGAAAAATTATGGTTTTTAAAGGAGATAAATGCTCTCAAGAATATAATACAATAGAGAATAATGCTTTCAATATCAAGAACATATAAATAATTATCTACAATAGAGAAGAATAAAAAATTAACAAATATTGATTTTAACGTCTGTACCATGTTTAAAACTAGACGATTTTTAGTTCCCTTTTGCTGGTTTTACACTTCCCTTGGAAAATCTGCTGTTACGTTTTGGTGTCAATTTCCGCAATCAACAAGTGTTATGCGGTAAGCACTAGCATTATCATAAAGAAAAAACTAACGAAATCGAAAAAAAAACTCATAAATCGCGAAATCGAGAAAATAAAAGCTCATATGATCATATTGAAAGGAAAAGAGGAATTCTCTTCTTATAAACAAAATGTAAAAAGGAAGTATTGTAAAATGAACAAAATAAATCAAAAACAATATATAAATAGACAAAAAAACAATAAAAGACAAAATTTAGACAAAAAGCTACATCATGAGTAAAATTGAAAATCAATTGGTTAAAATGATCTTGAAATATGGCGTTTTAAAAATTTGCACTTTTTTCACACTTTCAAAATTTTAAAAAATTGTCATTATATATACATTCAAAAAATGCTATTTAAATTGAAATTCTAAAATTAAAAAATTGACCATTTTTTTGAATTTTTCACAGTGTGAAAAAAGTGCAAATTTTTAAAACTCCTTATTTCAATATCATTTCAACGGATTGATTTTAATTTTTAGGCAATTCAGTTGCCAAGGAATTCATTGGTTTTCATAGCCACATTTGTTCTAATGAGCCACGTACCTGTGATGGACCCGGGTGACAATTACCGTGTTAGAGTTGCTGATCCAAATCTGTCCATTCCAAATTTTGATCTTTATATAACAGCCTTCTGGGATTTTCTGTCTTGGGCAAGCGGAATGGTTTTGGTCATCTCTGCAACAGTGTTGACGGTCCCGTCTTTTACAACGTCTCCAGTCTACAAAACTAAAACAACAGTGGTATGTTTATATACATAGTGTTTTTTGTATTGAACTATTCACATCTTATTAATAACATTTTACATGGTTCATAAGAACATAAGTCTAAGTTATTATAGATGCAGCAACACAAAACACTCTGTATATACATAAAGAATAATAAAAGATAAATGACAACACTCAAATCTTAAATTAACTTAAATTAATAAATTAATTAAATTTAATTAATTAAATTTTTCACTATGCCGCAAGAAAAAAAGTATAAAATAAAATATTGTAATATAAAAAAGTAATAAATATTGAATGAAACCAATGTTCTAGCATTTACATGTTCTAGAACTCGTGTGGTTGCACAATGTGGTTTTCACAGTTTGGTGATGACGTGAAAAAGCAGGGTGGTAACGGACACAGAAACACAAAATGGAGACAAATGTCCAAGGACTATCCATCTGCCACTCCATTGAAAAATGAACCAAATTTATCTGAAACTGAGATTGCGCAAATCTTGCGGAAATCAGTAAATGAAGATGTACAATGTGGAATTCCAGTTCAACCAAAAGGTGGTGACATCTTTTTACTGGATCTTCGGGATTCAGTGACGAACCGTCCAGTCTCTGAAATGCGTCAAATTTACCGGTGTGACCAATATTTCTGGATCAGTTACCATGGTCCCAGGAGAATGAAATCTGGACTGATTAAAACTGCCTATCAGATAGCTGTCAACAAGCCACCAAGAGGGTTAAAAAGTACTCGTCTGACAAACAGTGGTTTTGAACGACTCGAGTACACTGATAAAAAACAACAGTTTTTGATAATTTATTATCGTGGTGATGATAGTCTGTATGAACCTATTCCACATGGTAACCGCAAACACAATTTGAAGTCTAGATCAGAACACATTAGAAACGCTCCAGTGGTGAAGACAGATATCCTGAAAGCACCCGCTGACCAGCTACCATCCGTTATATATTCGGAGCAAGTTGCTAAACCTACAGAAGGGTGCTTGCAAGCTGTTAACCATTCCAGATGTCTAAAGCAGGTGAAGAACTTCCGTGAGTGACAAAATGATAAGAATCCATCTGGCGTCGACCCGTTCTTTAATCTCCATGAGTTAGCTAGTCAGTTGCGTATGGGTCCTGCAAACAGACAGGGAATTAAACCACTGTTCTGTGTAAAAGTCAAAACTCATCCGGACATTGTGATATCATGCATCAGTGCCAGTCTGATTGAGCAAGTTCAGATGATCGTACGCCACAGTCAAGAACCACTGCAAGTAGGTTAACCTAAATTATTGGGGAGTGTCATGATGTACTGTTAGGGAGTGTCATGATGTACTGTTAGGGAGTGTCGTGATGTACTGTTAGAGTAGGGAGTGTATTCTACAGCACACTGTTTTAGCTGTCCTACGATACAACATTTGATATGGGAGATTTCTATGTGTCAGTTCTGGTTTTCCGGCACGACTTATTTGAAGGCAACCCAATCTGTCCGTTAGCTTATTTGATCCATACTCGGAGACCTCATTCTAATCACTTAAAATTTATGAAGGTTAGTTAGTTAGTTATTGTGAAATTCTCAAAGATTATGTTTTAAAGTTTATGTTGATGTCAATCTTGATAAGAAGTTTGAAAATTTGAATGGAATTGAATTAAAAACACAATTGTGTTTTAGACGGTCAGAGATCAATTCGACAAACAGAGCAAAGGAAATCCCTACTCAGCACATTGTGCCAGAATCAACCTTGTAACTGACAGGGAATTTAGATTTGAAAAGGTAATTAAACTCAGATCAAAACCACAAAAACTTTTGTAGTATATTTTGTTTTGAAAAACATTTGCGCACTTTTGTATAATTATTTTGTGTGAAGTTTAATGTTTTATTATTAGTATTGTTTTAGTATAAATTTTAGTGGTTTTTACAAGATTTATCTTTAGATCTGGTCCAATACAAAGCACTTCTTTTGTTGGAACCACCTGCGTCGTGATTTTCGTGCCTGGTTGAAACAAAAAGGTGTTGTGAATCTACTGATATCAGAATTTACCCACGACTTAGAAACGATTCTGAAACAACAAACAAGAGAAGACTACAAAGAAAAACTTCAGGAAAAGTTTAAAAAAGAGCGATGGATTAAGAATCCTCATGTAAAGAAATACTTTGATGACCACCTTAAAGATGATATTGAGCGCCACGCCTGTGCCTGGGTTTTGCGGGAAAACGGTGTTCCACATTACGCCAATGGTATTACAAGCAATCCATCAGAAAGCATCAATTCAGTAATGCAGAGATTCACAAACTGGAAGAAGTGCCCACCAGATGTTCTCCTGCTATTCTTTTTCAGAATGTCAAATTTCTATGATCATGAATTCACACGTGGACTTTATGGGTTGGGAAATTACAAGATCAAGGAAGAATTTGGCAATCTAAAAAAAGATCGTCTTTCTGCTCCTAATTTCGCTGGTGTCATTCCATTGGAAAAAATCGTAGATGACCTCTTGGACGATTATCAAACTGAAGTGCAAGAAACAATAGAAGAGTCAACTGCTGGTGTGGCTACTCCAACTATTGCTACAACAACAACAACTACTGCTGATTTGGATGACGATGACGATTTTGTCCCGTCTTCAATTTCACAAGGGAATCCAGATGTAACGTCCAAAGGTGTTTTCTCAGCTGTTGCCCAAATATCAGGAACACCTTGCAAAAGAAAAGTTCCCAAGGCTTTGGCTGCACAAATGGTAGAAAAAGGACATGTGGAGTTAATTAAATCGCAGAAAGCGTGGTCAGTAAGAGATTCTGTTAATGGTTCAGTCCACTCTGTAACATTAAATCCTGATCGCTGCACTTGCTTTTCATCATCCCGCAAATGTTGTCATATTTATGCAGTTCACTTGCAGTGTGGTCTTGGTTGGAGTCCTGAAAAACCATCTCGCCGCAAAACTATCAATGCAAACCGCAGGAACAGCAATAAGAATGCAGATAAGAGATCTGGAATCAAGTGCCCTCGCCCAGCCCAGTATTCTCCTGAATTATTGGATGATATACCAGAGAACACAGAAGAAACGTCTCATTTAACCAGTCCAGAACCGGAAAGCCCACTGCTTACTCCATTGAATTGCTCTCGTAATTCAAATGAATCTTTGGATTTGGACTCTCTGGAATCTCCAGAACGGAAAAGAAAACTGATAAATGATTTGTGTGATCAAATTGAATCTGAAGATATTCATATGCAGCACACAAAAAAATCAAAAGGTATCGTGCCATTACCAGTTTCTCCTGTGAAAAAACAGCTGAACTATGCAGATGAGGATAAGCACATTGCAAGTGTATTGGACATGCTGCAAGACTCCTATACTTCCAAGATAGCCTATGGTACAGTTCAATATCCAGACTGCTCTAACCCTGTGCGTCTACCAGAAAACCAGTCAGCCATTCTATGTCTTTCCACAGGGAACTTAGCTGCAATTGTACGTAAAGAAAAACGTGTTGAAATTCTTCTTCCAGAAGAGCTGAACAAATACAATCTTGATGAAGTTTTCTTTTATGCAGCTACGGCTCCACCAGTTCCAATGCCACAAGATACAAAGTTCAAGACGCCAAGAGATGCAATGGACTCTGTTCAATGCCAAGTGATTCCGTCTCAAAAATCCCAAGGAGACCCTGTGACTCTTGTTTTGGCACTGCTATACACTCATTTATCCATCAATCCAACAAGAGACATCAGCTGTTTGCAGTTCGACCTCAGAATGTGTGCAGCCACTTTCGCCCTCATCGCTACATATAGTCATTTGAAAAGTATTTATTCACAAATTCCAATTAAGACATTCGTTGGCCAATTAAGACATTACTTGCATTTTTATGTTTAATGGTCATTTCAATACCTTAATTGAAATTTCTGAATTATTGTTTGAAATATTTTATGCAGTACAGTATTTCTTTGTAAATTTTGTGTGTAAACTTTCAAGTTATGATTAGATTTTTAATAAAAATGTTATATTTGTTTGTTTTATCACATAAAAACACATGTTTTGTTTGTATTTTGTAGGTTTACCTGCTGCTTCTTGCCCCAGGCAGACTGGTGTTGTAACAAGAACTGTACATCGGTACTGCACATGTCTTAGGGCCTGGTTTGAGGGAAAAACCGTTGTTGCACTCAAAGCCACACCTCTGCAATTTGACGTTGCAAAGTAAATACAGTATTATGTTATTTAAAACTGTCAAAAAATTAGTTTATTTTGGTGTCATATCATTGTTTCCGTCCGGTGATTAGGCCCTATATAAATGTCCCTGTCTGGTAATTAGGCTTTATATCAATTAATTTTTAGATGTGACATTTGCCTGAAATTTTTTCACCGAGGTTGTTCACAAATCCCAGACGTGATCTTTGAACCCAATGATTTGAGGTGGTCTTGTCCAAGGTGCTGTCTCCCAGCTCTTCTTCCTTGGGGTGGAAATACCGTGACCAACACATGTCCCATTGACAACTTTCTTTCTATGGTTCTGGCCCATTCAACTCGGTTTCCAAAATTTTTGGAAAACATGGGTCATGAAAAAGTTGAAAGAATTTTGAAAGAAAGTCTCAATTTTCTAAGGATTCAACATTTTGAACGAGGCAAAGCTGTATGTTTTAGTGTGCAAACGTTTTAACAAATTTTTTTAAAGTATTTTTTGGAATAAAGCAATTATTTTTTTAAAATTTTATCTTAAATTAATTTTCACCATTAATTAAAGTTTTTTTGTTTTAAAAGTATTTCTGTAATTTTTTGCTTACATACATCATATGGTTTTATACATGTACTTTGATGTTTTTTTTATTTATTTGGTTTTATATTTTATCTTAGGAATGGCTCAAACTAATTGAAGAAAAACAACCATTGCCGATGTCTGGAGGAAAAAAGAATGTCTACGGAAATGAATACCAGCGCGTTGGACAATTTCTTGGGCACATCAAACAGTTATCGGCCACAGTGACGGTAAAATACTTGTTGTCATACATTATCGTGTTCTATGCCTCATTTTACATCTAAAAATGTTAAATTTTAATTGCAAATATTTACAAAACTGTTAATTTGGCGTATGATTAGTACCACCACTTTCTTCGTATTTTATTCACATTTTATGCAAACCAACTTTTCATTGCTTTATTAATTTCTTCATTTTTTCGCTGAGTTTTATGATCTGACATGGACTTCTATAATTACAAGGACAAGACATTCAAAAATCCGATAAAACATATGTCCTGGGTGAGGCCGAAAATCACAAGCCCAATTTTTGTAAATTAAAAATTTTTGTATTATTATGTGTAGCATGTACAGCTTACTATATATGCAAAATTTCAAGCCGTTTTGTCAATTTTATAAAAAGTTATCAATGTTTGTCTGATTTTTCATTTTACATTGGCCCTGACATTGTATCAACCGAGTTTTGGGTGTCCAGTTCTTACTATAGACGTCCATGAACAACCGGACACTAAAAAAAACCGGTCCTAACACTATGAATTTACGGATGGACTGATTTCAAAAGTTTTCTATTTTATGAACAATTTTTAGTTTAATTAAGCACTTAATTAAACTAAAAATTTGAATTAAAAAATGTACACCAAACTCTTGAGTTTCAGTGCCGCGAAAAAAATTGCCCACAGCCCACTTCCGAAGGACGTGTTGCTTCAAGTATCCTGCTGGAGGCTAATGAAAGCGCAGATTTATTAAGCTCCATACACAGGAAATTCAGACCATCCCAGGGATCCTGTTGTGCTGAGTTTGAATTTGGTGCACCACCTGGTGTAAAAACTCGTGTGAATTCACGGTTTATTGAACAAGGTGGACACCAAGTGCAAATTGAGTATCTAGAATGCACTGGTGTGACAGACATCAGTCCCTGGAAGTTTGTTAGCAGTAATCCATGGGTTATCACATTTACAATAGCCAGTCTCAGCGTTGATCATGCACTCAAAATGCCTAAAAATCTAACCATTCAGGGTCATAAGTATATGCTTTCAGGAATTTCATTGTGGTGGAGCAATCCAAACCACTTTACGAGTATTTTGCATTGGTACGGTAAAATGTACTTTTACAATGGATTTGAAAGTGACGTATTAGAGTGGGAAAAGTGCCGTTATCGCGTGACGCGTGATCACAAAGATATTGCACCAGTGTGCGCATATTATTTCAAAATCCCACCGAAGTAAATAGTTGTTGTGTTTGTCTTTATTTTCGGTAGTTCTTTAGTTGCTGATTCGAGTTTTTGCGAGATATCCTTGCTTTTTTTACTGGTTAGCTTGAAATTTGCGAACGTTTTTTACGTTTTACTTCTGTTGTTATAAAATTTGTTATTTTAATATTAAGGTGAGAATTTTAATTGACTGATTGCACCAAATTCGACCCATAAACAATGTATAGCGGGGGCTTCCCGCACGAACGACCACACCCAGCATGTATTTTTTTCTGCTTGTGCGGTTGATCGTGCCAGGAGCCCCACTATACTTTGTTCATGTGCCGAGTTTGGTGCAATCAGTCGATGTTTGTTGTTATGTTTTCACACTGACTTCTAAGGAAATTTTTTATGAGTTTATACTTTAGAAGTCAAGGGTTAAACTAAGATTATAATAATAATGTAACACAATTATACCCAGATCATTGAAAATTTTTATATCGAATATCTCTCAAGAAAACACCAGAGTCTTAGATTATTTTCTTAGTTTCACAATGGATATGTACATAAAACAGCATTAAGTGTAGCATGAAGTTGCTGTGAGTCACCTTCACTTTTTTTTAATGTAATACATAAGATTCGTGTGACGCTTTAATTATTGTATACAAAGCTAACTGTGTCCACTTGCTGTACGCCAGTTTTATTGTATTGTAGAATGAGCAATGATTTTTATTTGTTATCTAATTATATAATGTGTGTAGCTAATGTGAACCGGCTTTATTTTGTTGCATTGCGACACGGTTTTTATTAGCATTAATTAGTCAAAGAATACCGTGTTGCTGGTATAGAGTTTTACAAAGATAAAATGTTATTACACTTTTACTATGTAAGTATATTGTATATAGATTACTGTTAAATATAAATAAATTTTAAACCCTATGAAGCTTTTTTTACTCGTTAATTTTTAAGGGTAATTTTATGCTTATGCTATATGTCTACACTCATACGGCATTCCAGTACATCCGTGAGACATGGTCCATTGGCGATAATATTCATTTGCATTAAAGATTTCTTTCTAAAACAAAAAAAAACATAATCATGATAAATAAAATATGGTAAAAAATAAAACAATAATACGAATAGATGTGTAATATGTAAAAGTAATACATAAAAGTGTAAAATTCGAAACACTTTATCATTTTAAATGCCATTTTAATTTTGTGTAAAAAAAATTTAATACCAAAATTTTAAAATGCTTCCTGTGTTACTAAAACAGCTTCAAATTTTTCGTGCGATAGCTTAAAATGACCGCACTGTTACGTTCTGCAAGTTAACGAAACCTAAAGTTAAAAATATCAAAGAATAAGTGAGAAAAACGCATATCCGGGGATATCGCGTCCGGGGATTAGGCCCTCCCAAAATTTTAAAATTATCACTGTGTAATAATTTTAAAATTAAATTCGGAAAAAAGGGGTTTAAAATCACCGCATCACCGAATAGTATACGCCAGTGCAATATTGACCTATTCTAATCAGCGGTTACGGAGAAAAAGCCATATCCAGGGATTTCAATTTTTTTCATCCGGGGATTAGGCCCTAATTTTTCGTCCGGGGATCCGGGGATCCGGGGATTTTCGTCCGGGGATTAGGCCCTCCCCTTTATAAGGTTTAAAACTTAATAAGTAATTTTTGTGTTCGTGAAAAAATAATGCTTTTTGATAAGTTTGAAATAAATACTTAGTAAATAAATTATAGCTAAAAACTTAACAAATTTAGAAATAGGAAAAAATTTATATGGTATTTTTTAGTTTTGTTACTCGGTGTAATGAAAAATTTGTATCCATGGCAACACGACTTATTGATTGTGTTGATGCAATATTGATTCTATCTGTACGTAATATTGTCGGCTATTAAAATGTAATTTTAAAACTACTTTAAAACTGTTTAACGATCAAATTAAAAAAATCTTTTTCATAGTTTTAAAATAATTCATGCAAACAATTCATTGTTCGCTTAAGTTTTTTTGTTCTGGATTTCCTGTTTGTTGCTTTTATTGTGGATTATAGATGAATTCAAAAGTAGTGGTGAGCTAAATTCGCAGCAGTCGAACTTTTAACGAATCGAGAGTTAATTTTCAATAAATTAAAATGCATATAAATTTATAGATTTAAAATGATTATAAATATAATTCGGAATAATTTTTGACTACAAAATGGCCTCTGCATAATATAAGCAAGTAAAGCATTTAAGAGTGAATTTATTATAATTTATTTACAATTTGAATTTTAATACAATTTTAAATGCATTGCCTGGTATTTTTTTTATTCAAATGCGCGGGAAATTTATAGTCAACCAAATTGAAACCATGGACAAAAGATCCCACTGTTTTAAGGTGTATTTAGAAACCATAAAATAACCATTTATTTAATGATTTTAATAAGCGCAAACAGATTGTATTATATTGAAATATAACTAATTACTCAAAACAAATGATTTAGAAATAATAATGCTCTTTAAAATAAGGAAAATAGAACATTCAAAAATTCGACCATGCGAACTAAAAACCCGGAAGATTTTATTTTTTTCAATATAGAAAGCCAACTTTTAAAACCTAATACATATTTTGTAGAATGCCATAAGCATCAATTTAACGTGTTTACTTCATAATTTTATGCAGTATTTATCGAGATATTTGCATTTTTAGACGGTCCGTCAGTCCGGCTTTTACCCCTTCGATTTCCGTCCGTCCGTCCGGGTGGTCCGGCTTTTACCCCTACCCCCAAACATGACCCCCCTCTAGGTTTCAAAAATCCACCCCGGGTCCACTCCCCCTCAGAAATCCAGGGGGTCCGACCCTCCCCAAGACTCTTCTTCTAGAATATAAAATGTCATTTACTTTGGGTAAAGACCTCCGTAGCTTCTGCGACTGTGTTCATCTATGATTACATATCACCTAGGTACGACTTAGGTGATACGTGGAGTTTATCACGGTGAACTTTACCGGTATGGCCCGACTCGCTCCCGCCGACTCGCTCCCGGCCCAACTCGCTCCCAGCCCAACTCGCTCCCAGCCCAACTCGCTCCCAGCCCAACTCGCTCCCAGCCCAACTCGCTCCCAGCCCGACTCGCTCCCAGCCCAACTCGCTCCCAGCCCGACTCGCTCCCAGCCCGACTCGCTCCCAGCCCAACTCGCTCCCAGCCCAATTCGCTCCCAGCCCGACTCGCTCCCAGCCCGACTCGCTCCCGTTTAAAACTGTAAACGCATTTTTATAACAGAATATTAGTTTAGTAAAAAATGTACATATGACACAAAATTATATAACAAAAGGAAGATGGATTTGATGCAATGCGTGATGCAGTGTATTATTAGACATTATGCTTTATCGCACAGTAAAGAGGCTTAGGCTTAGGCTTAGGCTTAGGCTGAGGCTTAGGCTTAGGCTTAGGCTTAGGCTTAGGAAAATTCATTTTCCTTTTGTTATATAATTTTGTGTCATATGTACATTTTTTACTAAACTAATATTCTGTTATAAAAATGCGTTTACAGTTTTAAACGGGAGCGAGTCGGGCTGGGAGCGAGTCGGGATGGGAGCGAGTTGGGCTGGGAGCGAGTTGGGCTGGGAGCGAGTTGGGCTGGGAGCGAGTTGGGCTAGGAGCGAGTCGGGCTGGGAGCGAGTTGGGCTGGGAGCGAGTCGGACCGGGAGCGAGTTGGGCTGGGAGCGAGTTGGGCTGGGAGCGAGTTGGGCTGGGAGCGAGTTGGGCTGGGAGCGAGTTGGGCTGGGAGCGAGTTGGGCTGGGAGCGAGTTGGGCCGGGAGCGAGTCGGCGGGAGCGAGTCGCGGGCAACCTGAACTTTACACATCGCAATAGTTAGACTAAAATACCACAACCGTGAAACGAAGGTTTAGCCGCGGTGGTACGAAGCTTTCACCGTCATAACAAAAAAAAAATATCATTACGAAAATAGATTTAAAAGTTTAATAAGAATATTTAAAAAATCAAAATCGAATTACAAAATCTAAAAGGTGAAATATTATTCCTGAAAACAATAAACCCCTAAAAATTTCAATCATAGTTTATGCCTATTTTTTGGAAAAGTGGTTTCTTTCCACCTCATAAATAGTTGTACACAAATAATTTAATTAATATTTTTTTTCATGATTGACATTTCAAATGCACTTATTTACGATTGATTTTTTTGTGTTTTTTTCTGGAATTATTTATTTGATTATTATTACAAAAACAATATACATACATTGTATTCTCCAGGGTTTATAAACAATTTTTTCTCAAACTTTATAGCTTTTCAAATATTTCTCAAACATTTAATAAGAATATTTATTATTTATAAAAAAACAACAAATTTTCAATAAGGACACCGTTTTTAACTAAATTTATCCATATGATAACAAAGTATTTTGTAAAACGAAGTAGATTTTCTTTTTTATTAGTTTGCAAAATAAAATAAAATTTTGTTTTCTATAATTCATTGGATTGCTGAGCTTTTTAATGTGTAAAAAAGGAAATGTTTTCATAATAAAAAAGAAAAATAAACTATTTAATTATCGTAGAGTAATGTTTTATAATGTTTTTTCCAAAAAATAGATCAATTATTTATATACCAATAACAATAACTAAAATTCGTGCGCAAAAATTCGTGCGCGCACGAATTTCGTGCGTTAACTTTATATACGTACTGTGCTTAATGTGCGATGGGCGCAAAATTCGTTTTTTCGTGCGCGCGACTGAAAATATACAGGCTCAAAATTCGTGCGCGGAAATTCGTGCGCGCACGAATTTCGTGCGCTAACTTTATATACGTTATTGTTTTTCTGTATATTTTTCAAATTTAGTAAGAGTAATAATAATTGAAACAATATTTTAATTTTTTAAACCACTAAGAACTATAGTAGAATTCAAAGAATATAAAAGAATAGGGTACAAGTACTAAACGTGTACCAAAAATCAGTTTGAGAATTCCACCAAACAAACATAAATAAAAAACATGTTTCTAAGTTTTGGGCATTAAAAAGTGATTAAACTACCCTTTAAGAAAATAAATGGTGTTTTATAGCCTAAAAATAACCTTTTTTCAAGGTACATTTTATGCTGTTAAAAAAAATTTTTTATTAGTGCTTTTACCAATATGAATGAATATTTGTTAGATTGCCGAGAGTCTGGTGGTTCTAAAAATATTTTTACTTTTTTTCTGGTCTTCACCACCAAACCTTAAAACCAACTGAACCCTATTATGATAAATTCTTAATTAAGAATGTGTTCTTGAAAATATTTTTTGTCACAAGCAAAATTTTACAATAAAAAATGATGCACACACATTAACGTAATTGTGGGGAGTTCACAATAGTTTTCGGGAGTTTACAATTAGTCGTGGTGCGGTGTTGATTCGCTTGAGTTTAAGGGGAACAATAAATTTGCATAAAATTCCAACGCAATCCTGCGGCGATCAACTGCTCGGCGGTCTAATGCTCGGCGATCAAGTGCGCGGCGATCAAATGCTGGCGGTCAAATGCTCGGCGATTAAGTGCTGGCGATCAAATTTCCAGACACCAGAAAAAAGTTTAAAAAATCACGAGATGTAGAAGACGAAATTTCCAGACACCGGTTTTCTTACGAGAGGCTGAAGACTAAGTCCTAACTTACCAGTATAAGCAAATTTCCAGCAATTATTCCGAAATCACCATCAAATTTGACTACTCAAGGACTCTATTGAATCGACCGTTATTAGAAAGGCGCGGGCGCGTTGTAAGACATAAATGCAGACCGTCGGCGAAATCTTATAAAACTTTTAAAATTATAAATTTGACTAACAAACGAAACACTTTTAAAACAATGTTTTGAGTTATATTGGTGTTATTAAGTGTGTATTTATACCTTGTCAGTATTGAAGTGTTGTATTTAATTACATAAACTGTAGTTGCAAACTATTTTTTCTTGAATAACGTTATTTTCAAGAAATTTTCTGTTTGTTCTTTCAGTATTATTCTTTATATCATGCTTTAGTTATTTAATTAGGTACTTCAAAATTTTAGTTTAGTGGAATTTTATTATAAAAATTATTTCAATAAATGAACTATCGTGCAAAACTATCGTGCAAAACTATCGTGACCAAAATATTTTCAAGAACACATTCTTAATTAAGAATTTATCATAATAGGGTTCAGTTGGTTTTAAGGTTTGGTGGAGCCAGAAAAAAAGTAAAAATATTTTTTTAGAACCACCAGACTCTCGGCAATCTAACAAATATTCATTCATATTGGTAAAAGCACTAATAAAAAATTTTTTTTAACAGCATAAAATGTACCTTGAAAAAAGGTTATTTTTAGGCTATAAAACACATTTATTTTCTTAAAGGGTAGTTTAATCACTTTTTAATGCCCCAAAACTTAGAAACATGTTTTTTATTTATGTTTGTTCATGGTATAATTCTCAAATTGATTTTTGGTACACGTTTAGTACTTGTACCCTAATTCTTAAAATATATTCTTTGAATTCTACTATAGTTCTTAGTGGTTTAAAAAAGTAAAATATTGTTTTATCGATTATTACTCTTACTAAATTTGAAAAAAATACTACAGAAAAACAATAAC